>WBNM01044834.1:6457-20297 GCA_013399055.1 Ramphastos sulfuratus | reverse complement strand
CCTGTACTAGTGGGAGGTGTCCCTGCCTATGGCAGGGGTTTGGAACTAGATGATCCTTGAGGTCCCTTCCAACCTTACCATTTTATGATTCTATGATTCTATGACTCAAGAAAACATGAACTGAAATTGAGAAAAGAATGGACAAAGCTATCCTGAGATGCCAGTCACTGAAGACAAAAGGTTAATATTTGTGATGCCTTAGCTTTATACTGGATGTGTTTATGGAATGGAATACCTCGTTCATCAGTTTAGGGTCACTTATCCTGTCCACCTCTCCTCACAGGAGCAATCTCTTACTGCATATCCGTCGTGTCACAAATCATTTAACATTGACTGGGTCTCTAGAGGAACAAGTATAAGCAAGATATCTGCATACCAGTCCTTAGTGGATACAATAAACATCAAGCATTATCACTTCCAGAAGCAGATGTTGTCTGCAAAAATATGCCATTAACTTCAGAAAGTGCAGTTACTTCTAAGAGCCTTAGCTGAAAAGTAAAATCACAGAACAGAATTAGTTCTGTTCTAGCTCAAACTAGGACATACTTATGCTGGCCTTTTTTAAGAACACAATCTACTGAAAATAAGAAACCACAATCAGAAGGATTACAGCACAGAAAAATCATTGAATTGTAGAAGGATTTGGGTTGGAAGGGAACTTCAAGGTCATTCAATATCTTCATCAACAATATCGACAGTGAGATTGAGTGCACCCTCAGCATATTTGCAGATGATACCAAGCTGAGTGGCGCAGCTGATAAGTCTGAAGGTCAGGATATCATCCAGAGGGACTTGTACAGGTTGGAGAGGTGGGCTGATGAGATTCTCATGAGGTCAAATAAGGCAAAGTGTAAGGTCCTGCACCTAGATCAGGGCAGTCCTAGATATCAGTACAGGCTAGGGGATGGTGAAATTGAGAGCATCCCTGCAGAAAAGGACTTGGGGGTGTTGGTGGATGAGAAACTGAACAGAAGCCATCAATGTGCACTTGCAGCCCAGAAGGCAAATCACAACCTAGGCTGCACCAAAAAAAAGCATGGCCAGTAGATCAAGAGAGACTTTGCTGTGGTAAGACTTCTGCTGAAGCACTGTGTCCAGCTCTGCTTCCTCTGATACAGAAAGGAGATGGACCTCACTGAGCAGATCAAAAGGAGGGCCACAAAAATGATCAAGGAACACCTCTCCTACAAGGACAGGCTGAAGGAGGTGGGGTTGTTCTGGCTTAAGGAGAGAAGGCTACAGGGAGACCTAGTAGCAGCCTTCCAGGACCTGGAGAGAGACTGTTTACTAGGGCTGGTAGTGATAGGATGAGGAGCAATCGCTTCAAACTACAGAACAGATTCAAATTGGATGTTAGGAACAAGTTCTTTACCATGAGGGTGATTGAACACTGAAACAGGTTGCCCAGGGAGGTACTTGGGGCCCCATCCCTGGAGATATTCAATGTCAGGCTTGACAAGGCTCTGAGCAACCTGATAGTGGAGGATGACCCTGCTCACTGCAGAGGGGATTGGACTAGCTGACCTCTGGAGGCCACTTCCAACCCAAACCATTCTATGATTCTGTGATCATCTAGTTCTAACTCCGCTACTAAAGGAGGGTTCCACTAGATCAGGTTGCTCAAAGCTCCATTCAATTGGCCTTGAGCACTTCCAAGTTCCCACTGACTGGAAAAAGGGAAAGATAATCCCTGTTTTTAGAAAGAGAAAAAAAGAAAGAACTTCAGACCTGTCAGTCTCACCTCTCTGCCCAGTAGATCACGAAGTAGATTCTCCTCAAATGGAACATAGGAAAAAGGAGGTGATTTGTGACAGCAAACATTAAGGGCAATTTGTGCCTGACTAATTTGGTGGCCTTCTACAATGGGCTTCCAGCACTGTGGAATAAGGAATGAGCAATTGATGTCATCTAGCTGGACTTGTGCAAGGCATTTTATACCACCCCACATTATGTCCTTGTCTCTAAACTAGAGAGACATGCATTTGACAGATTGACTACTTGGTGTAATGAAATTAATTGTATGGTTGAACTCAAAGAGTTGCAGTCAGTAGCCAATGTCCAAGTGGATACGAGTGACAAGTGGCTTTTCTTTGGACCAGTATTGGGACTGGTGCAGTGAACATCTTTGTTGGTGTCATGGACAGTAGCATTCAGTGCACCTTCAGCAAGTCTTCTAACAACACCAAACTATGTGGTATGGTCAACATGCTAGGAGGGAAGGGATGCCATCCAGAGGGACCTTTGCAGGCCTGAGTGGTGGGTCTGTGCAAAACTCATGATGAAAAACAAGGCCAAGAAAATACAGGTGGAGTGATAACTGGATTCAGAGCAGCCCTGTAGAGAAAGACTTGGTGTTGGTGGGTGAAAAACTGAACAATGTGAGCTTGCAGCCCATAAAGCCAATCGCATCCTGGGCTGTATCAGAAGGAGCACGAGTTGAGGGAGGTGATTCTCCCCCTCTATTCCATTTTTGTGAGATCCCACCTGAAGTAGTGTGTTCAGCTCTGGGGCCACCAACATAAGAAGGATGTAGACCTCCTCATGCAAGTCCAGAGGGGCACAAAGGTGGTCAGAAGGCTGGAACACCTCCTTTGTGAAAACAGATTGAGAGAGATGGGGTTGTTCAGTCTGGAGAAGACAGGGCTCCAGGGAGACCTTATAGGTGCTTCATCTCAGTGCTAGTACAAAACTGATTTAAAGTGTAATTAAAGTGAGATTAATAAAATAGCTGACTCAAAGGCACAAATTCATACAAGTGAAAATTATGCTGCTTTAACCTGTTGGAGGTTATTGAAAAATTAATAAACAATAGATGAATGTCACCTAATTAATGTAATTTATGCCTTGAATGTTTTTGTGATAATGTGGTACATAAAAGCTCCCTAAAACTAAGAGGTAACTAGAATGTAAAAGGCTAAATCTTGTCACAGATTTCCAAACTGGCTAATCAGTAGAAAAGGATTCACAGTGAAGGACTTCTGCAGGGCAATAAGGTGCAGCATCTGAGCAGACAAGAAACTGCTGATTTATATGTAATGAATTCTCAGAAGCTAGTAAGTGTTTTTATTCTTATTTTACAAACAAGAAACTGAAATAGGGTGCAATGTCAAAAATAATTCCTTAATATCTGTGACAGGTGTGATGAATCACACTGTAGTGCTCTTTCTGACACCAGAGATCGAGCTCAGGCAGTGAAAAGTTGTGAAAATTGTCCCACCAGAAGAGTCTTTCAGTGGTATTGAGCCTTTATTGTTATTTTTTTTCATGTTTAATCAGAAATTGGAAACTATCTGAAATATTTCAGGGGAAAAAAAAAAAAAAAAGCAAATTCCATCACATTGGGACAATTGTTTGATGTTAATATCAGTATAATTTTATTTTTAAATGTAGTCTGCCCTGAAAATAACCCAGAAATACTTTTCACTGATCAATGTCAATCACAGAATGCATGTCAGAGGGCAGGAGTTGCTAGACAGAGTTAAACACTGCACAACATGGATCACACAATGTAACCCACACCTGACGACTTTAATATTTGCTGTGTCTAGCATACCTTTGGAATTAAACCCATAGGATTAATTTTGTGTACGTTTCAATTTCTTTATTTCCTAGTAAAACCATTTTATGTATTCTGCCACCTAATCTTTATTTGGCAGGTACTTATAGCTGAGTGCAAAGCAATAGCCTGCAAGCTTACAGCTGGCCATAACATACCATGCTTTACTGATTTATGATGGTGCCGGAAAGCACTTTGCAGATGAAGAGGAAAAGCTCAGCTGCTAGCACTCCAGTTACACAACCTTCAGCAGATCTGAGTAACCCTGACTTGGGTTAAATGTTTGCAAAATAGTAAGTAAATTATTTTATGAGGGACTTTTTAGGATATCAGTACTAGGGGGAATGGAGCAAAACTAGAAGTGGGTAGATTCAGCTTGGATGTTAGGAAGAAGTTTGTGCTGGTTTGAGGCTAATTGGAATATTTTAATGGAGAAAATTATAGGCTGTGAAAGGAAAACAATGATGATGTCTGCTTCACTCATAGACTTGCTGAAATGTATAAGAACAAGAACACAAACATAGATAAGACACTCTCAGGCTCAGAGAGTCTCAGTCTCTCTAGCTTTTTGTCCTTCTCCTCTCTGCTGAGTAACCTCACTAACCACTTTCCTTCTAACCCCCCATGCCGATCCTCCAAACTCACCTTGCGTGTAAGACAAATCNGCAGGATCACATGATGTTAGGTGTTGGAAGGGACCTCTGGAGATCTTCAAGTCCAACCCTCCTGCCAGAGCAGGACCATATAATCTAGTGCAGGTCATATGGGAACACATCCAGACAGATATTGAAAGTCTCCAGAGAAGGAAACTCCACAGTCTCTCAGTTCCAGTGCTCTGTGACCCTTACAGTAAAGTTCTTCCTCGTGTTGAGGTGGAACTTCCTATGCTGTAGTTTACATCCATTGCCTCTTGTCCTATCACAGGGCACAAATGAGAAGAGGCTATCCCTTCTTTCTTGACACTCAGCCCTCATATATTTATATGCATTTATTAGATCTCTCAATCTTCTCCTCTCCAGACTGAAAATCCTCAGGTTTTTCAGCCTTTCCTCATAAAGCAGTGCTCCAGTCCCTAAATCATACTTGTAGCCCTTCGTTGGACTCTCCCAAGTAGATCTCTGTCCCTCGTGAACTGGGGAACCGAGAACTGGATGTAATATTGTAGATGGAGCCTCACTAGGGCAGAGTAGAGGGAAAGGAGAACCTCCCTCAATCTTCTGAACACACTCTTCTTAATGCACCCCAGGATCCCATTAATCTTCTTGGCCACAAAGGCACATTGCTGTCCTGTGGATTGATTGTTGTCCACCAGGACTCCCAGGTCCTTCTCCATGGGGCTGCTCTCCAGCAGATCCTCTTTTAACCTGTACTGGTGCAGTTTATTATTCCTTCCTAGGTGCAGAACTCTGCACTTATCCTTGTTGAACTTCATTAATTTCTTCTTTGCTAAGCTCTCCAGTCTGCCCAAATCTTGCTGAATGGCCACACAGCCTTCACATATATTAGCCAAACCTCCCAGTTTTGTATCAGCAGTAAACTTCACATTTCTAGGTTTCTTTAACAGTTTATTGCCAAAAGATAATTTCTAAATAATGAAGATTTTGACTGGTGCTTCCAGACTGTAATGGATGGGTAATTAATTGATGCAAGATATGATTTTCAAAGATCAATATGGTTTATTAATTTTCAATATTCAGGAGTCTCGCCCCCCAACCACTAAATTTAGTAATAATTGGTTCTTCACACAGGCATGGAAACATTATACAGATAATAATATAGGATCCAGAAATAACTATCAAAAATATAACATTAATTCAACTCAGTTGAACTGGAAGAGAAGGTTCCTGCAGTCAATATGCCACTTGCAGTTAATTGAACTGCTTGTCCAGTAGGTGGACTCGAGGAGCTCCTCTCTGCTTATGGCAGAAGGCAATGGTGCATTACAAGAGGCTTAAGTATTTATTCACAAAATTATCTTCCGACTGGCAGGGCTGGCTACAGCTTCAGACAGTACCCAAACACTTTCAGGGAATTCTGTTACTGTCTTGTGAGCTGCTGAGGCTTCTGATTCTTCCCAGGTTTCACAGGGTGCTGGGGAAAGGAGGCAGACAAGCTCTGACCTGGTCCTGATTCTATCCATGCAAGCAAGCACGGATAGAACAGCAGAGCATGGATACAACAGCAGAGCATGTTGTGTCACCTGCTCATCTCCTTTTATCAATACAGCCTGAGACTAATGGGCCTTGGGACACAGAATAGCCAATCAGAATGGCAGTTAGCCGAGCTTGACCATATTGGGTGAAGCCATAGGCTTGTTTAACACTTTTTAGGGCAGAACACAGGCCTTGCACAAGGCAGACACAACCTGAGCCTGTGTACCTTGTTTACCACAGGAGCAAAACAAGTCCGGGCAAACCACAGTCCTTGGACTCAGTGGTTCCAGGTTCTTTGTCCTCTTTCCTGCAGTTGCTTCTCCCCATAGCAGAAGGAGGGAGAGCAGAAAAACACGTCTGGGCAAGCCAGGACATGTATAAGCCTATTTTGGCCTATTCAGGCCTACCACGACACAGACCCAAATCCTTTCCTTCTTCATGATTCTGATAAAGAAAAGATTATATAATCCCTTTCTGAAACCAGTCTACTTCATTCTCCCAGTCTGTGCCTTCAGATACTGGAACTCAGTGATGTGGTTAGAGCACTTACTGGTGAACACCAAGGCAAAAATGTTGTTGAGTACCTCAGTCTTCTCCATGTTGCTTGCAGCTAAGTCTCCCATATTGCATCAAGGATGAGTAGAGTTTCTTTCATCTTCTGTTTTTAAAGGTGCTTGTCCTAATTACATTGAGGCAATTCATAGGTGATTGTTTCCTTGTGGCTTTCTAATGCCTGAGAAGCCCTTAGTTCCTCTCTAGGGCTTAGAACAGTAGCCCAGTCCTCCACTAGATTTAGTTTAAAGCTCTGTTTATAAATTCAACCAACTTATTGCCCAGGACAGTCCAGCCAGATTATTGCCTAGGACACAATTTCCTAACTAGGTCTGATTTAAAACCATTTTAAGGTACAAGTTTCATGAATATATGGGCAGAGAAGCCAAATATTAATATTGGGATGAGCCAGTATTATTGCTCAGTAAACAGAGTAATCAGAAGGGACAAATTATGCTATGAAAATTGAAATATATTACCTCTAGTCCTCAAAAACTTTGTTTAGTATTTATCAAAGTACTGCAACTTCAAGTAAAGAGACTGGGTTTCATCAAAATGCTTATTTTGCCAGAGCAATCTTTGCCTTTTAGTTCTCACCTGTATGTAGACTAATGCCATTTGAAATGAATAATTTACTTCCTTCAGGGTTTTTTAAGTATTTCATATCTATTTTTTAACATATTCCTCCTACTAAACATGGACATGACTTGCCTGATGTTCTACGTCTTTGAAGTGAAAAATTAGTATCTGCATGTTATCTCTATGATGCAGAATTGTGACCAAAAAAAATACATGGTTTTGCCTTGGGTAGTTAAATTGTTCTTATTCAGGTTAACACTGATCATTACAAATTGCCNTCCTCAGGGCTGCTCTCCAGGCATTAAGTACCATTAAGTAGAAAAATCAGAGAAAGGTACATGACCTTGAGGACAAGTGAAACTGCCTGTCCACAGTACTCACTGATTGTTCTCTTCAGAGCAGGGTTAACTGTCTCCATAATCCACGCTTGGGTCTGAATCTCCCATAGGCCTCCATGCAGAAAATTACTATTCCAAGTTTTTCTGTTTTGGTGTGCCTCAAATAATGTGGGGACTGTGCTGTTCCCCACAGGAAACTGATGCTTTTATAACATGGAATGAGAGGCATGTGTTAACAACGTTCAGATGGAGGACATGGAAGTGTTGGAGCAGGTCCAGAGGAGGGCCATGAAGATGATCAGAGGGCTGGAGCAGCTTTCCTATGAGGACAGACTGAAAGAGTTGGGGTTCTTCAGCCTGGAGAAGAGAAGGCTTGGAGGAGACCTTCTAGTAGCCTTCCAGTTTCTGAAGGGGGCCTACAGGAAGGCTGGGGAGGGACTATTGACAAGGTCTTGTAATGACAGGACAAGGGGCAATGGGTTTAAACTGGCAGAGGGAAGATTTAGACTGGATGTTAGGAGGAAGTTCTTTGCAGTGAGGGTGGTGAGGCACTGGCACAGGTTGCCCAGGGAGGTTGTGGCTGCTCCCTACCTGGAGGTGTTCAAGGCGAGGTTGGATGAGGCCTTGAGTAACCTGTGCTAGTGGGAGGTGTCCCTGCCTATGTCAGGGGTTTGGAACTAGATGATCCTTGAGGTCCTTTCCAACCTTACCATTCTATGATTCTATGATTCTATGTGTGATAGGACAGTATGAGGCATGTGTGAATGTGTAATATGTTTAAGGACATTGGAAGGAAATAACTATCTGGGAGTACTCCTTCCTGAGATTTATCCCCTGAAGCATATAAGCTTTGCTTTGGAGGCATAGAAAACAGAGAGTAAACCAACAGGTGGTAGGACTGAGTAGAAATGGAGTATATGAGCTGATTCTCTCACTCTTTTAATAGTGCAGACATAAAGTGCATAATATTACACATATTAATGAGAGTCTCTGACCCTGCCATAATATTTTACACTCTGTTGGTGCCAAATTGACGTACAAGATTTTTGCCCCTAGAAGTCTTTAAATCTGTTGAAGAAGTCCACCTTTACTGAATTTAATGTATATTTACATGCATGTAAATTTATGTCTCTATGTGTGTACCCACATACTCATTAAAGAGACATTTTCATGTATATATTTGTACTTCTATGGCACTTTAATCAAAATGGAAAATTCTTAGAAATTTCTCTGACCACATACAGAGTTCCAGCCACCACTGCTGAGCCTCTCACCTCTCTCACCCTATCTTCTCAGTATCTGGTTTTGAAGACATGTATGATTCTTGCCCTATTCACTCCAATTGCTGATGTTGAGACCCTACTGGCTCCAGTAGCACACCATAAATCAGGGAAGCTCACACTTGTCGTCTGACTTCAGTAGCTGACATCAAATTTCAGACTCACAGGTCTCACCAGCAGCTGAGTCCTTGNACCTTGCTATACTGTGACTGTGAAGAAAAGCTATAATAAGAATGCTTACGAAGGTAGGACATCTTCTTCTTTACAGTATAGACTGTAGTGATTAGACACAGACCTCAACCAGACAAGCATAGTGACTGACTTCTGTTTAAGGACAGCTGCCCCTTTTTATACTGCTTTCTGCCTTCCCCCATCTCTGTTCCTCCTTGCTCCCCTTTCTCCTGCACATTGACTCATCAGTCATCATAGTCCCACTGATCCCTCCAACATGCAGGACCCTCAGGTTTGCATCTTAACCCATTGCAAAGTCCCAGTTTGCCTGCAATTTCTTGATAGCCCATTGATTACTGTGACTGAGCAAGTTTATTCCTGGTTATTGCTTGTTAAAAGTAATTGGCTAGTTTTATGTCTCCATCAGGGAGATTGTCCTGTCTCTCTACTCTGCCCTAGTGAGACTTCATCTGGAGTACTGTGTCCAGTTCTGGGCTCCCCGTTCAAGAGAGAGGGAGAAGTACTGGAGAGAGTCCAACAGAGGAAGATTAAGGAAATAGATCATCTCTTCTATGAGGAAAGACTGAGGGACCTGGGTCTCTTTAGCTTGGAGAAGAGAAGGTTGATCAGTGCTTGCAAATAGCTTAAGGGTGGGTGTCAAGAAGAAGAGGCCAGTCTCTTTTCAGTGGTGCACTGTGACAGGACAAGGGGCAATGGATACAAACTGGGACACAGGAAGTTCCACCTCAACGTGAGGAAAAAAATTCTTTACTATGAGGGTGGCAGAACACTGGAACAGGCTGCCCAGAGAGGTTGTGTAATCTTCTCTGAAGAGATTCAAAACTTGCCTGGATGCATTCCTGTGTGAGCTGTCACAGAGGAACCTGCTTTGGCAGTGGGGTCAGACTAGATGATTTCCAGAGGTCCCTGCTAATCCCTGTCATTCCGTGATTCTGTATATTTGTATCCCTCCCCTTTTTTTATGTTTCTGATTGAANCACACACACACACACACACACACAAGGACAGAGAGTGAGATTACAAAGTTATCTTGTTAAGATGCAAAGTTATCTTGTTGNCTCCAACATGCAGGACCCTCAGGTTTGCATCTTAACCCATTGCAAAGTCCCAGTTTGCCTGCAATTTCTTGATAGCCCATTGATTACTGTGACTGAGCAAGTTTATTCCTGGTTATTGCTTGTTAAAAGTAATTGGCTAGTTTTATGTCTCCATCAGGGAGATTGTCCTGTCTCTCTACTCTGCCCTAGTGAGACTTCATCTGGAGTACTGTGTCCAGTTCTGGGCTCCCCGTTCAAGAGAGAGGGAGAAGTACTGGAGAGAGTCCAACAGAGGAAGATTAAGGAAATAGATCATCTCTTCTATGAGGAAAGACTGAGGGACCTGGGTCTCTTTAGCTTGGAGAAGAGAAGGTTGATCAGTGCTTGCAAATAGCTTAAGGGTGGGTGTCAAGAAGAAGAGGCCAGTCTCTTTTCAGTGGTGCACTGTGACAGGACAAGGGGCAATGGATACAAACTGGGACACAGGAAGTTCCACCTCAACGTGAGGAAAAAAATTCTTTACTATGAGGGTGGCAGAACACTGGAACAGGCTGCCCAGAGAGGTTGTGTAATCTTCTCTGAAGAGATTCAAAACTTGCCTGGATGCATTCCTGTGTGAGCTGTCACAGAGGAACCTGCTTTGGCAGTGGGGTCAGACTAGATGATTTCCAGAGGTCCCTGCTAATCCCTGTCATTCCGTGATTCTGTATATTTGTATCCCTCCCCTTTTTTTATGTTTCTGATTGAAAAAAAACCCCAAACATTTTCACACTCTACGCATCCAACTCATTCCACTGAGCAGATTTGTTCTCTTCACAACCTTCATTACCATGCATTTCTCAAGTTTGTCATTGACCAAGTAACCTGAAAAGGAGCAGACACTCTTTCTTCCTAATTTTACAGTAAGCATCTTCGTTCAGGGAGCAGTTACCTTCATATCGTTGCTTGTACAGCCAGTGGAAAACTATTTTGAGAGGCATCAAATGTCTTTGGTTAGTCTTTTAAAATTAATAGAATCATAGAATAGTAAGGTTGGAAGGATACCTCAAGGATCATCTAGTTCCAACCCCCCGCCATAGGCAGGGACACCTCCCACTAGTAGAGGGCACTCAAGGCCTTGTCCAACCTGGCCTTGAACACCTCCAGGGAGGGAGCAGTCACAACTTCCCTGGGCAGCCTGTGCCAGTGTCTCACCACCCTCACTGGAAAGAACTTTCCCCTAACATCCAGTCTAAATCTCCCCTCTGCCAGTTCAAACCCATTGCCCCTTGTCCTGTCATTACAAGCCCTTGTCAATAGTCCCTCCCCAGCCTTCCTGTAGGCCCCCTTCAGATATTGGAAGGGGGATTAATTTATAGCTATTAAGTTTTAGAGGAAAAAAAAATAAACATTTTCATTGCTTTTTTTTTTAATGATGGATTTACAAACTTTAAAATACACATTTTATTTCCATTTGTTTCTGTATCTGAGTCTTTTTAGTCTCAAATGAAAATAAGCTACATTTATAAAGTAGTCAGTGATACTAGAGAATATTTCTTTGCTTACCTAAGAAATTATATGGTAATTTAACCTTTTACCTTCTGTTTTCAAATGTACTTACTAAATGAAATTAGCTATTTTCTGATATTTCTGATATTAGTATGTCCTAAGCAACTTACGATTATTTTCTGGTCCAGAGCTCCTGCCTATGAGTTATATAAATACTCAGAATGATTATACAGTCAAAATATTACAGGAATTTCCTGAAAAAGTCTCCAGATAAGGTGCAAGCCAGCCAGCTCCTTCATATTTAAAAGGTCATACATTCAATAGACAAAATCAAATAAAATCAGAGTTTGCTCACCACGGTGGTTCATAAAACGCATAAAATGTTTTGAGCCCTTTAGCAAGTAACTTCAGCTTCAAGACAAAATTATCTTTCTGCAGGTCTGACATAGTAGATTGTGATGGTTTGGGAGTTGTTCCCCCCCCCCACCCTTTGTAAAATCACCCAGACTAGACTCGGCCAGCTGGAAGTTAAGGACTGAAGCTCTATTTACAGCTCAGCACAATATGCGAGTAGATATATACACAATAGACAGGAATATTTACAGAAATATTCAAGTTAAAGGTAATACAGAAACACAACACCCCTCCCAGAAATCAGAGACCCCAGGAGGGGCTCCCAACCACCCACATTTTCCCCACCCCTTTACCTTACCCCAAAGTTTGCCTTACGTGCAAGGTGAGTTTGGAGGATTGACCAGGGGAGTTAGAAGGAAAGTGGTTAGTGAGGTTACTCGGCAGAGAGGAGAAGGCAAGAAGCTGCTAGACAGCCTGAGAGTGTCTAAGCCCAAGTGTCTTATATTTGTTTTGTATTGAGCCAGCAGTGTGCCCAGGTGGCCAAGAAGGCCAATGGCATCCTGGCCTGCATCAGGAATAGTGTGGCCANGTACTTGACACTTGTTTCTCTAAGAACTTTTCAAAAACTTTTAAACCCATTGTGCTGGTTTGAGGCTAATTGGAATATTTTAATGAAAAGAGTTATAGGCTGTGAAAAGCAAACAATGGTGATGTCTACTTCACTCATAGGCTTGCTGAGATGTATAATAAGAACACAAACATAGATAAGACACTCTCATGGAGAATCTCAGGCTGTCTAGCTGTTTTGGTCTGGACCTCTCTGCTAACCTAACTAACCACTCTGCTTCTAACCCCTCTTCCTCCAAACTCACCTTGCGCGTAAGGCAAACCTTGGGGTAAGGTTGAGGGGTGGGAAGAGGGTGGAAGGGTGGTTGGGAGCCCCTCCTGGGGACTCTGACTTCTGGGAGGGGAATTATGTTTCTGTATTACCTTTAACTTGTATATTTCTGTAGATATTCCTGTCTGTTGTGTATATCTCTGCTTGTATATTGTGCTAAGCTGTAAACAGAGCTTCAGTCCTTAACGTCCAGCCAGCTGAGTCTAGTCTGGGTGCTTTTACAAAGTGTGGAGGGGCAGGGAACTCCCAAACCATGACAACCCATATGCACTGTTAAGTGCTCTAACATAGCTTAAAGCTGCAAACTCAATTGCAAAAAAAAAAAAAAAGTTTCATATTTTTTGTCTATTCTGCTTGTTTATGTTTTATCTACATTTTAAATCCCTGGGCTAGAAAAGTAGTGTTACTTGAGATGTTTATTGGAAAAAAAAAATTCTTACATCTCTTATAATTATTTATGAGACAGGAAATTGCTTCAAAGACACAGTTTACATTTAAAATTTGGGATTTGGATTCCATTAAGCATGAAATGCAATTCAGGGTTTAATTTGCTATAAAGACTAAAGGCATAGGTCCAAACTATGTACTGAGAGCAAATTTGTGCACATCCAGGCCTCTTAAATATCCACTCAATTTCATTTACTCTCCCACTTCCTGGAATAGTTTAATCTTTTTTGTAAATGAAATTACAAAAGAGATGCTGTGGCACAAAGAACTAAAACTGAGGGCCAGAATGAACAAGGTTTGGATACAGGGAGAAGAAGAAAAACATATTTAAATATCATCCAGGTTGATTCCAGGAAGAACTGAAACAGATACTTTCAATGTCAAAAAGAACAGAGCTCAGCATGGATTTATAATTTAAATTTATATACATAATCTTTAGTATGTAGTCATCAGGCTTCTAGTAACAGACTGTACTGAACATAGTGTCTCAAGAATAAAGAGGAGTGTCTGTGGTGGGTTGGGAAATTATGCATCCCCCAATAAAATTTACCAGACCAGCTCAGACAGCTTGTAAGTAAGATAAAGCTGTATTTTACAGGAAGGTAGATCTACAAGAATATACTTACATGTATTTACTATTATAGAAAATTTAGAAATAATACAGAAATCCAGTCCTCCACTCTGGACAAGGAAAGACCAGATGGTGCCAACACCACCTTCTTTTCTCCCCTCAGATAGAGAACGAGCAAGTTCTCATCTGGTCAGTCAAGGATAATATTCAGTTATGCACAGATGAGTAGTGAGTGAAGTGGAAGGCAGAAGGGAAAGCGAACAAAGACTGAGAAATTGTTTATACATTGCTGTTTTAATCCTCTTAGCAAATCAATGAATGATACAGACTTTTCCATTGTTTTCTTTTTTCAACCCATGCTTCTAACTGGAAAAACACAGACTTTGTCAGTGATA
>WBNM01044833.1:0-17055 GCA_013399055.1 Ramphastos sulfuratus | reverse complement strand
CCTGTTATTACCTGTGTATAAAGTTTCCATGACTGATGCAAAAAAACAATTATTATTAAATTAGTGATCGGAGTGATGAGAGTTCTGAATATTGAATATTCATAAATTTTTTTTTTTTACATATAATCTCACGGTAATTAATTACCCCTCCAATACAGAGACTTAGCAAACCTTGGTGTCCAGAGAAATTGTAAGAAAATGCTGCAGAGGAGCAGCCATACACTGTGAAGGCCAACAAGGAAACTTCTATTAATGCATAATTTGGACAGAGAAAAGATACTTCCTTGCTGAATGATCACGAACTATATGATTAGCAAATGGAGGGAAGCAGCACAGGTGAACGACTGAAAGAAAAATCCTGGGGGATTTAGAACAGGAAAACCAAACAAAACAAACCGCAACAAAAAACAAAAATCAAAACATCCACTCTCCAGAAAGGAAGAGGTAAAACAGTGAATATATGACTGCAAAATGGAAAGAATCTTTGCATTATGGTCACTAAACAAGGTTCTCCGAGAAAATAAATGTTTAATACCTTTATCAGGTTTGCCTGCCAGAGAACTTAAAGGCTTGTTTAGTTAGGCAGTTCCAATACTCTAATGGTATCACCTTATGTATTTTACAAAACACATCCAAGAAACAACAAAGTTTTATAGTCTCTGAAACAAAGCATATTGGTGACTGATTCAGTCTAAATGTATTTTTTTTTAAGTGGGTAATCTACAGTGCCTAAGGACATCACATGAACAGAGAAGGTCTTTACCTAAGTGATTAATCAAGTCAGTTTCTGGTCTTCAGGATACAATACTTCACATATGAGGAGACTTAAATTCTTTCTTTGATGACAAAATAATGTCCTTAGTAAGTAATAAAAAGGAAGTGTGATACAAAACTTCTTAATTTATGTTATACTGATTATGGATTATTAATGTAATGTTGCACTTTCCCAGGGTACAACATATGAAAATTAAAGGTTCACAGATGAGAAGAACATGAAATTGGCTAAAGAAAACACTCAAAATATTCAAACTGATATTTGCAAAGGTTCCTTAGAGTCATTCTAGGTCTGATGCTATCCAGAGTTTTCTCTTTACAACTTACCTTGACATCAAGAAAAAAATTGTTAGAAGACTTTCCAAAAGTGGAAATGATTACAAATGTTTGGAGAGACAGAAATGAATGAAATGATTAGGATGATACTCAACAAAAATAAGCATTAATTCTCCAAACAGGATGTATGACTATTGCAAACAAAACTATTTCAGTCATCAGATGCTCCATATTGCACCATTTGTTAAAACTGCTTACAAGTACAACCATTTCTCTAGCTATAAGGTTGTGACTGCAAATGCAGGATGTGCAAAACTAGTGCCAGCAGACTTAGTCAATGTACAGTTCTCCCACTACTTTAATCATGCAAATACATTTTCAAAAGAATTGATTTTGCAGTTTACATTATAACATGGTTTCTACTACCAGGTGGTAGAAAAGAAGTTAAAATGATAATAGGAAAGAAAGGTACTTCTAAAATCATAGAATCATAGAATCATAGAATGGTAAGGTTGGAAGGGACCTCAAGGATCATCCAGTTCCAACCCCCTGCCATAGGCAGGGACACCTCCCACTAGTACAGGTCACTCAAGACCTCCTCCAACCTGGCCTTCAACACCTCCAGGCAGCGAGCAGCCACAACCTCCCTGGGCAACCTGTGCCAGTGTCTCACCACCCTCACGGTAAAGAACTTCCTCCTAACATCCAGTTTCAATCTCTCCTCTGCCAGTTTAAACCCATTGCCCCTAGTCCTGTCAAATCCAGTATATGTAGACTCGATTGAGAAAGTAATGAAGCACTGGAATGTGATAGGCCAAGGAACCACATGTCAGGGAATGCATAGGGATTTCTGCATGGTTTTTCATGAGATGCACCATTTCATTTGTCTGGTTGCTACAAGCAGAGCAGACACATTGTGCAAGGTTGAGATTACTGCTTGTGATTTTAACTTGACTGGTAATGTACTGCAACTCATCATCACTTCTTCCTTCTAACCTCTACCTCAAGCACTCGTTTCATTTTATCTTGGAAGTCGAGAGAAATTTCAGTTCACTCCACTCTAATGGAAAGGTTGAAGATACCATGAACTAGAGACCAAAGTATTGTATAAGCAATGATATTTGTAAAAGACAGAGACCACAAAATATGTTGAATGTCACTTGTTTTCTTCCTGCAGCATTTCAATGCTGGTGCAGTTAAGCACTAGCAGCATGATGGATACTGTGCCATTCTCAGCATTTACACTCAGACAATGATTGATTTAACATAAGAAAGAAAGGGAACAGATAAGGTCTGTGGCCAGACAAAGACATTCAATGGCCATTTAATAAGGAAGCAATGAGAAATTCAGTCAGCCTTTAATTAAATTTGCAAAATCAAAAGGTTGTCAGTTCACATTCGAGATAAAGAGCAAAGTCCATGCTTTTTAAAAAAAAAAAAAAGTACAAAATTAGAGGAGAGGAATCTTTATGCTGAGCTTGAAGGGAAGAATTTATAAATGAAGTAATTCTTTAAGAAAATCAGGTGAGGAAAACAAAGAAGGGGAAAAAAAATTGTGCCTTTTTATTTTGTATGTAGAAACTATGAGAATGATTTGATGCATTCTATAAAGACATTCTCCCAAGACATTCTTACACACCTTGTTTTTTCCTCTGCTGTTTGCTTTGAGCACTTCAGGAGCAACTGGAAAACTGTAAATTTATGACATCAGCTGCAGTGCAGCTGTTTCCTTGAGGGAGAAGCAATCATTAAACTAACAACTAGCTTATAAAATACTAGCAATTAGAAAAAAGAGTGTGATTTGAAATTCTGTTTTTAACTATTTTTTTAACTCTTTTGTGAGTTACAATTTAATTCTAATGCTTGGCAGCTATGAGAAAAATAAAATAAATAGAAGAATAGAATAGAATAGAATAGACTAGACTAGAATAGAATAGAATAGAATAGAATAGAATAGAATAGAATAGAATAGAAAAATAAAATAAAATCTTAGAAATCTCCATTAAAGACTCAGATTGTCTAATCTGTTTAGGTAAGACCTGAGATAGATCCCCAACCAGTTCTTAATTAACAGAGAAACTTTTTTGTAACTGAACCTGAAATTACTAAACTTGACACTATATATATATACTGTAGCTTCAAAGAAAATAATCTTTTAATCNCTGTTCTCCAGACCTTGACAATCACCCAGAAATTACACTTAGTATCATGAATAATTTAATTTGGATTCAACCTGCACACAAAGCACATCTACTTTGAAGTTTAGTCCAAAAATAAACTCAGATTAGGTTACTTGACACATTGCATTGCTCTAAAGTCCTTCTGTGGTATTTATTTCCTATGTTGTCAGGATGGTTTCTACCTCTTTATGAGTTGAAATTCTGAACTGCAATTACTGAACCAACATTTAGCTTCCTTTATACTTTTCAGGTAGGGCTATCAGAAGGTGGTTATATTTAAAGTTGTCCAAAATCATGTGTGTGTGCATATGTGCATAAACTTCAATCCAAACAGCTTGTCTTCTGTCACTGGGTATTCATGAAAGCAAAGCTCAGCAGCAGGACTGTCTCTCAGGTAATTTAAGGAGATCCAGCAAATCTTCAGTATAGCTGATATAGAACCCCCTGATTTATTCTTTACTGGCTTTTTTTTTTTTTTTTTCTAAGTATTGCTTATGTTTGTAATTCCAACTGCTGTTGAGTGATTTTCAAGTGATATCTAAAAATGGTATAAAGCCCAGCACCTCTTTGATTTTATCTTCACCTTTTAGCTGGTTATACTGACTAGGGGCAATGGGTTTAAACTGGCAGAGGAAAGATTTAGACTGGATGTCAGGAGGAAGTTCTTTACAGTGAGGGTGGTGAGACACTGGCACAGGATGCCCAGGGAGGTTGTGGCTGCTCCCTCCCTGGAGGTGTTCAAGGCCAGGTTGGAGGAGGCCTTGAGTGACCTGTCCTAGTGGGAGGTGTCCCTGCCTATGGCAGGGGGTTGGAACTAGATGATCCTTGAGGTCCCTTCCAACCTTACCATTCTATGATTCCATGATTCTATGATTTAAAGGGAAAGTGGCTAATAGCAACCTGTGTTTTTAAATCATGAGAATGATGTATTTTGAATTTCTACTCCATTTTTGTGGAAAGAAAATCTGTGGTCTGACAATTAATACAATTATTTGTTCTTACCATGGTCTTGGTGACAACACAGAGTCAAAATGTTCTGTCAGAAGAAGGAAAGCAATAGTTCATGTTCCAATTGTCTCCAATAATCTACACTGATGTTGTGGAACAGGGCAAGGACTGACAGTTACACAGTGACAGTACACACTTAACAGACACAATCTACCTGCTCACAATGAACATAATTCTTTGTTAAATGCAAACTTCCGTGCTGCTTCAGAGAACTGACAGTGTGCTGAAAAGGGATAAAACAATAATGAGAAAGAAATAAGTAAAATTGTGCCTTTCATTAAACTGAAATAGCTGATGAGCTGTTTTGCTTAAATCTTATCAGACTGTAACACCAATGAAGAAAGATATGTAGTTTTTTTGTTGGGTTTTTTTTTTTCTGATTGTCCCTGCCTATGGCAGGGGGTTGGAACTAGATGATCTTTGAGGTCCCTTCCAACCTTACCATTCTGTGATTCTAACTAATAAGCAGAGATGCTGATCTCAAATGGTGCTGTCATGGTAGGCCTAAACAGACCTCTTGGGCTTGTACATGTCCTGGCTTATGCAGACATGTTTTTCTGCTCTCTCTCCTTCTGTTTTGGGGAGAGAGCAACCACGGGAAAAGGGACAAAGGACCTGGCGCCACTAAGTCTGGGGTCCGGGGTCTGTCCATCACCTGTGGTAAACNGGTAGGGGGTAGTGCGAGTTCTGATTATTTAATATTAATAAATTATATATTAATATTTTTATAATATTGTCTCACAGTACCTAATTAACCCCTCCCCGACAGGTGCAAAGAAGTACTTCATAGTGGCAGTGCTATCTTCTGTAGGGAATTGCTACAGAACCACCAGCAAGTATATAGAATCATAGAATGGTAAGGTTGGAAGGGACCTCAAGGATCATCTAGTTCCAACCCCCTGCCATAGGCAGGGACACCTCCCACTAGGACAGGTCACTCAAGGCCTCCTCCAACCTGGCCTTGAACACCTCCAGGGAGGGAGCAGCCACAACCTCCCTGGGTATCCTGTGTCGGTGTCTCACCACCCTCACTGTAAAGAACTTCCTCCTAACATCCAGCCTAAATCTCCCCTCTGCCAGTTTAAACCCATTGCCCCTTGTCCTGTCATTGCAAGACCTTGTAAATAATGCCTCCCCAGCCTTCCTGTAGGCCCCCTTCAGATACTGGAAGGCTACTGTATAAGGTCTCCTCAAAGCCTTCTCTTCTCCAGGCTGACGAGTGTTGTGCTAAGCAGCAATCAAAAAGCCTCTAACAGACAAGAGCCTCCAAACTGCTGATGAAAATAGTGTAAGAGTTTGAGGGAACAGGCTAGATTGCATTGCTGGTGCCTATTTTGCAAGAAATATCCTGGCTTACATAGTAAACAAGGCTGTTGCCTGCCACTGGATTTGATGTGAACCGACTTAAGGTAGCCTTTACTTCTGTGCTAAAAGTGCAACCTACTGCTGGGATAATGCTTCAGCTACTGCTCTTACAACTGACCCCTTAGACTTTTGGGCTTCTGACACTGGGTGCTTACAACATACTGCCACCTCACACCTGCACAAGCAGCCCCTGCAGCCCTGGCTGGAGTCAAGGCTGAGTGCATTGATCAGCTGGGGGCACACTCAGGAAGGAGAAGGAGGAGTAGTGCCATGTAAGCCTCAGCATTCTGCACAGCAATCACAAAACTTACTAAAAGAAGAGAAACAAAAGCAATTCAGGAAGAATTCTACCATTTTTGATGAATGTTATGTTTCCTGTAGGATGATCTATGCATGAAAAATAAAGGTGTAACATTTCACACAATTCTAGAAGAGCTGGGAATATTCTATCACCTTGGGCAAATCTTTCAACACATTTGGTCAGGAATATTCAGCTTTCTTCAAAAGTGCTTTTTAAATGTATTAACTCTCACACAAATAGTTATATAAGAATAAATTAACTAAATAAAAGTATTTGCAAATGTATTTTTCAGAGTTTCCTTGGCCATACCATATCCATATCAATATGTGTAATTTTCATCTGCAATGATAGCTATTTTGGCCTTTTTCTGCATCATGTAAGTTGTCTTTCTCATTCTATCACAGAAGATGCAAGAGCTTTATTGAAATTGCTGTCCCATTTGTTCATTGATGGGCTATAATAGTCCTAATCAATATTATGGTGGAGTCCATTTGGCCCACAGCATTGTCATTTTTTTGGCAAATGAGAGTCATTTGCTGTCTCATACAAAAGTAAGAAAGAAATTTTTGCATTTTACTTTTGCAATTAACTCTGCTTGTTCTTTGCACAGAAAGAAATAAAGGCAGTATTATTTCTTTTCTAGAATAGATCATCAATAAGTTGTATGTAAAAAAGTGGGATGGGAAGGGAGAAGTTGAAGAATCTGCTTCGTAGTGTACATCTTCATGAAATTTGTCACAATCTGTCTTCTGTAGAGTGTGCTTCACAGAATCACAGAATTCACTAGGTTGGAAAAGACCTCTAAGATCATCGAGTCCAACCTCTCACCTAACACTGTGCTGGTTTGAGGCTAATTGGAATATTTTAAGGCTGTGAAAAGCAAACACTGGTGATGTCTGCTTCACTCCTAGGCTTGCCGAGATGTATAAAAACAAGGACACCAATACAGATAAGATAGAGTCTCTCTGGGAGCTGCTGTGCCTTCTGCTTTCTGCTGTGTAACCCAACTAACCACTCTGCTTCTAACCCTCCTTGCCAATCCTCCAAACTCACCTTGCATGTAAGGCAGACCCTGGGGTAAGGCAGAGGGGTGGAAAGAAGGTGGAAGGGTGGTTGGGAGCCCCTCCTGGGGATTCTGATTTCTGGGAGGGGGATTGTGTTTCTGTACTACCTTTAACCTGTCTATTTCTGTAACTATTCATGTCTATTGTGTATATCTCTGCTTGTATATTGTGCTAAGCTGTAAACAGAGCTTCGTTCATTAACTTCCAGCTGGCTGAGTCTAATCTAGGTGATTTCATTGTGTTGGGGGGACAGGTAACTCCCAAACCATCACATCATTAGAGGATAGTAACACTCAAGTGAGTTTAGACAACTGTAGAAATTCTTGGTAAAAGTCTCCTCTCAGAGCAAGAGACAGGACATCACCTCTAGCTCTGAATGTTCCTGATTTCCAAACCATGAGATTATTCAGGGGAAATACCACTCCTTGTTTCTTCTTTTCTGATATGGTTTCCTCCCAGTGCGTTATTGAGCATAACCTGTGTGCAGACACATGGATCTTTGGTCTTGGCCTCAAACACATCAATGTAGAAATCCACTGTGGACAAACAGAGCTTATGAGGTCAGGCTGAGAGAGTTGGGGCTCTGCAGCCTGGAGAAGAGAAGGCTTCCAGAAGACCTTAGAGTAGCCTTCCAGTATCTGAAGGGGGTCTACAGGAAGGCTGGGGAGGGACTATTTATAAGATCTTGCAATGATAGGACAAGGGGCAATGGGTTTAAACTGGCAGAGGGAAGATTTAGACTGGATGTTAGGAGGAAGTTCTTTACAGTGAGGGTGGTGAGACACTGGCACAGGTTGCCCAGGGAGGTTGTGGCTGCTCCCTCCCTGGAGGTGTTCAAGGCCAGGTTGGACAAGGCCTTGAGTGACCTGTCCTAGTGGGAGGTGTCCCTGCCTTTGGCAGGGGATTGGAGCTAGATGATCCTTGAGGTCTCCTTCCAACCTTACCATTCTATGATTCTATGATTCTTTGTAGTGTACCTCACTGTGTCCCTGTGCTGGTTTGAGCTAATTGGAATATTTTAATGGAGAAAATTATATTACAGGCTGTGAAAGAAAAACAATGGTGATGTCTACTTCACTCATAAGCTTGCTGAGATGTTTAAGAAAAAGTACTCAAAACAAAGATATCAGTCTCTGGGGCACAGCATCTCGGTCTAGCAGCTCTGGCTCTTTCTCCTCTCTGCTGAGTAACTTCACTAACCACTTTCCTTCTAACCCCCCTGGCCGATCCTCAAACACCCACCTTGCGCGTAAGGCAAACCTTGGGGTAAGATGCAAGGGTAGGGAGAAGGTGGAAGGGTGGTTGGAAGCTCCTCCTGGGGTGTCTGATTTCTGGAAGGGGTGTTGTGTTTCTGTATTACCTTTAAATTGTCTATTTCTGTAACTATTCCTGTATATAGTGTATATCTCTGCTTGTACATTGTGCTAAGCTGTAAATAGAGCTTCAGTCCTTAACTTCAGCTGGCTGAGTTCTAGTCTGGGTCATTTTACAAAGTAGGGGGGGCAGGGAACTCCCAAACCATCACAGTCCCAGTGTTTTGTCACACACTCTAGATAGAGTTGCTTTTTCTTTTTGGAAAGGAATATGTTTTATTTTAAATGTCTAATCTTTGAAATGACAGCATTCTTTCTTAAAGCTCTCTTGAAGGTTTCTCAGAACCTTTCCTTGTTCTCCTGGTCATAAGGATGCTGTTCACAACGTATCTCTGGATGTGCTGGCAGAAGGAGACCATAATGTTCAGAAAGCTAGGCTCTCAGAAAAGTTTCTAAACATCTTCTCTATTTGAAGATGAAAACAGAAGTGAGGACATATTAAAACAAAGCCTCAAGCTCTATGTTTATTTTTCCTATTTCTGTATCATTCTGAAGTACTCTTTCAGGCTGAGAGCCATTACCATACATCATGATAATTTGCTTTATGTCACTGTACTTTGCAATTAAAGAAAGTGTTTGAAATTAATCACAGAGAGAGACTTAAGTTCGATTATGTGTATTCAACTCAAGAGAAACAAATTTCAAAATGAAAGCATTAATAGTATGAAAAAAAAATTAATACACTGCAATAATTTTATTGTGTGCTATATCTGGTTTGCAGCTCTTTGTATGCAAGTGTAACAACGAGCAGAATTTCAGTGTGTGCATGTTACAGTTATATATTGAGTAATACAATGAAAAATCATTGTTGTGCTTCACTTTACACTGCAGTTCTGTGCAATCCTATCCTGTCATTTCAGGTTTTATTGATATTTCCTTTCTGTGTTATTGTCAAATTCTGTGACTCTGGTTTCCTGCTATTAATAACCAACCACTGACTGTAGTGGAGGGTGTCGTGGTAGGCCTAAACAGGTCAAATGAGGCTTGTGAATGCCCTGGCTTACCCAGGACAATTTTCTGCTCTCCCTCCTTCTGTTTTGGGGAGAGCAACTGCGGGAAAAGGGACAAAGGACCTGGCGCCACTAAGTCTGGGGTCTGGGGTCTGTCCATCCACTGCAGTAAACAGGGTGCACACGGTTGCCTGATGCAAGGCTGTGATCTGCCCAAAAAAGGGTAAAGCAAGCCTATGGCTTCACCCAATATGGCCAAATCTTGGCTAACTGCCATTTGATTGGCTATCTCGTGTCCAAAGGCCCAATTGATCTTCGGGCTGTGTTAATAAAAGGAGCAGGGAACACGGGGTGTGTGCCTTCCGCCATTACAAGGTGTACCTGCTTGCATCCTGCCTGCTGCCTCCACGCATTTGCCAACGTGATACCGCAAGACGTCCTGCCTGCATACAAGAGCCTGCTGCCAAAGACAGCCAGAATCAGGTCAGAGATCGTCTCTCTCCTTTTTCCAGTGCTCAGGAGCCTGGAGAAACTTTAAAGCCACTGACTGCTACCGACAGCAACCCCACAATGAGCCTTGGGTGCTGTCAGATGATACCTCTTAACAAGTAAATACCAAAGCCTCTTGTAATCATTGATTGCTTTCTGCCATAAGCAGAAAGNAGAGAAGGCTTTGTGGTTAGTGTACTGCTTGCGGTCAATACTCTGCTTGCCCACTAGATGGACTCAAGAAGCTCCTTTCTGCTTATGGCAGAAGGCAATGGTGAATTACAAGAAGGTTTAAGTGTTTACTCACAAAATATTCTCTCCCCACTCACAGGGCTGGTTACAGCTTCAGACAGTACCCAAATGCTTTCAGGGAATTCTTGTCATCTGCTGAGACTTGTGGTTCTTCCCAGGCTGCTGGGGAAAGGAGGCAGACAAATCTCTGACCTGGTCCTGGTCTCCTCTGGATGATCTGTGTGTCTCCAGGACTTCCTGTCTTGGCAGGAGACCTTCAGGTGCAGGCAGGATGTCTTGTGGTGTGCAGTCTTGACACGATGCCGCACTGGCTGTGCAGGCTGATCACATGGAGTCATTTAGAGCCTGTTCCTGGTAAACCTTTGGAAGGCAGTTTCCAGGCAGTTCAAGACATAAAGCAGCATAAATGCAACGGCAAAGAGCAGATACAATGGCAGAGCACACGTATAATGGCAGAGAACCCAGATACAATGGCAGAGCACAGGTTGTGCTCTCTGCTCATCTCCTTTTATCCATACAGCCCGAGACTAATGGGCCTTTGGACAAAGAATAGCCAATCAGAATGGCAGTTAGCCAAGCTTGACCATATTAGGTGAAGCCATAGGCTTACTTTACCCTTTTTAGGGCAGAGCACAGCCTTGCACAAGGCATACACAAGTTGAGCCTGTGTACCTTGTTTACCATAGGCTGCAAAGGGCCAGGGTCCTTTGACTCAGTGGCTCCAGGTTCTTTGTCCTCTTTCCTGTGGTTGCTTCTCCCCAAAACAGAAGGAGGGAGATCAGAAAAACATGTCTGGGCAAGCCAGGACATGTATAAGCCTATTTTGGGCTGCTTAGGTCTACCATGACACTGACAAATCTCAGTTTGAAAGCATCAAACACAACGCAACACTATTATAACTGAGAAACCTGGTTATCAGTAGTTTCTATAGAAGCTTTCTTTGGAACTTATCTACACTACTTTTGTCCATCAGGTCCACTCACAGGAAAAAAGTTCTTGTCTTCAATTATGCATTTTACATGCAGTGGGCAGCTTTCTAACCCATCCACTGATAGAGCTAGATTCCAGTCATCCTCCTTTTTTGCCTTGACAGCACAGCAAAGCTGAGAAATTACACGACTTTCCCCCAAACTATTAAACTACAATTTGGCATTACATTTTATAATGCCTCGTTCAGCCTGTATTATATCATTGACAGGAAAAAAAGACCTTTAAAGCTCAGACCTCCAAGCGACTAAATCCAATGGACCAAAGGATAATCAGAAATAAGTAGAAAGGGAATATGGTTTCCTATCTGGAATATGGACTGAAGATTAAAAAGGTGGATGATTCTGGCCACATGAACTACATTCCACTTGACTTACAGTTGCCTGAGTTTTACACTGGAAAAAAAAAAAACTAAACCAATATTTGAGATGATAAATATTTCTGAAGTATTGCAAATGTGCCAAACATAAAATGAAAGATAAGGTGGAAGAGGTACTGGAACTTAGCTTTATTTATCATGGGGAGGAATGAAGTTTGCTGATAAAAGTCTAAGGTTTTGATATGGTCTACAGGTTTAATTAGTATCTTCTGGTCACAGAATCACAGAAGGACCGAAGTTGGCAGGGACCTCTGGAAGTCATCTGATCCAGCCTCCTGCTCAAGCAGGGCCATACAAATCTGATTGCCCAGGATTATGCCCAGATGGCTTTCGAATATTTCCAAGGAAAGAGACTCCACAACCTCTCTGGCCAACCTGTGCTAGTGCTCAGTAGCTCTTCCAGTAAAATAGTGTTTCCTGATGTTCAGAGGGAACCTCACATGTTGAAGTTTGTGCCAATTGCCTCTGATCCTGGCACCACTGAAAATACCTTGGCTTTCTCTTCTTTGCACCCTTCCGTCAGGTATTTGTATACAATTTATAAGAACCCTTGATGTCAGATAACACTTACTGTATCACTCATCCTATTTTTCTATACACTAAATAGCAAAGAAAAAGTAAGCCTCATTTTGCATTCAAGATGGCAAACCCTTTTGGTTTTCAGGTAAGAATCTGTGGATCTAACATAAGCAAAGGATTTAGAGTAATTTTTAATGCAATGGTGAAATTTGAGTGTAAAAAATAGGTATCGGGATAAAATGGTAGTTGTCATGACCCAGTTGTCCTGCACCAACCCTGGTCATCAGGAGGTATTGTGTTCATAGAATCATAGAATGGTAAGGTTGGAAGGAGACCTCAAGGATCATCTAGTTCCACCCCCCTGCCATAGGCAGGGACACCTCCCACTAGCACAGGTCACTCAAGGCCTCATCCAACCTGGCCTTGAACACCTCCAGGGAGGGAGCAGCCACAACCTCCCTGGGCAACCTGTGCCAGTGTCGCACCACCCTCACTGCAAACAACTTCCTCCTAACATCCAGTCTAAATCTCCCCTCTGCCAGCTTAAACCCATTGCGCCTTGTCCTCCCATTGCACGACCTTGTCAATAGTCCCTTCCCAGCCTTCCTGTAGGCCCCCTTCAGATACTGGAAGGTTAAGATTCTGGAAGAATCTGAAAGTGTTAAGATTCAAATAATCCTTTGGGGTAAATAAAGGTGAACTGATGCCAAATGGTTGATGAATTTGGTTTATTAGATTGGACTGGAGCAGAGGGAAAATTGGAAGGAAAAGGCGAGGGAAAAGTAGAGAGAGAAAGAGAGGAAGAGAGAGACGATTGAGAGTCAAAGAGCAAAGGAAGGGGTAGCACCATTCCCTGGATCCATCTTGCAGGATTATCACAGGTGGTGCAAGGCAGTGGGGGACTGGAGCAGAGAGGTGTGAGGTGGTGCAGCAGGGTAGGTTGTGCTGAGTGGAGCCCTAGGGCACGCTGTTACTAGGAAGTTGCTGTTCCCCCATAACCACTTGTGGGGCAGGGGCACTGCCTTCAGAGCTGTTCAGAGGGTGGTGTGCACATTGGGCTTTCAGTGGTGCTGTTGCAGTGCCTTTAAGCCATGCAGTCAGGCCATGTCACACACTGTTTGAGACAACAAAGCAATTGGGATCTCACAGTAGTTATATGTGATTCATTGCAAATAATTAGCAACAGTTAGATGACAGTGAGAAAATGGCAGGAACAGAGGACCAACAGGCAATTGCAGGTATCCAATAATGTCAATCAATTGCTTTGAAAAGATAAGCAGTTGAAATGAAGTAGCAATTGCTTAGTTGCAGTCTACATAATGAGAGGTTCTTTAGTGGCAAAACAAACAGATGGAAAACAAAGCTTTGTTGTACTAAACTGGATCTGGTAAAGTGGTGTAACAGGGAGAAGGATGACTATGTAAGTAAACAGGATTAGTAAGGTAGACAACTGGATAAATGTAGATAGAAAAGTCACTAAAGCTATGGCTTTAAACCCCACTTTTCTGCACTGGCTAGAATTCCTTCAGTGGAGGTGCTGCATTACAATAAATTTAAGTTATAAATATTTAATACTCATTTGTTGTAGACACCAGAAGACCATAGATCAGATTGAAAATTACTGCTGAGGAAGAACCAGAAAACAAAAATCGCAGCCCTAAAATCCTTCAGCCTGAGCTGTAAATGAAAATATGTACAATGCTGAAAACAACCACTAGTGACAGCAGTGCTGACAAAGAAAGAAAAGGCAATTTCTGGTGATAAAGAACTAAATGTGCAATAAATTAAAGCAGGATGAAGCAAAAATACCAAAAAAAAGAGATGGAGAGGTAAGTAAACCCATTGTCATAAAGTCTGTTCTCATAGTACTAGTTCTCTGCCTTTGTTCAAATAACATTTTGGACAGGAACCATAGGAGAATGCTAGGCTATTTCAATGCCATGTCTAATTCCAACTTATTTTCTGTGTAGTTGCAATAGTGGAAACAAGCCCGAATTTGTTGATTTCATGGTGGGCTGNGCCTTTTCCTCAGGGCTGCTCTCAGCCATTCCCCACCCAGCCTTTGTTTGTGCTTGGGATTGTGCCTACCAAGGTGCAGGTCTTGGCCTTGTTGAATTTCATGAGGTTGACTTGGGCACACCTCTGCAGTCTGTCCAGGTCCCTCTGGATGGATCCCTGCCCTCTAGCAAGTCGACTGTGCCACACAGCTTGGTGCCATCTGCAAACTTGCTGAGGGTGCACTGATTCCTCTGTCCATGGCACTGACAAAGATGTTAAACAGCACTGGTAACAGCACTGACCCCTGAGGGACAGCACTTGGCACTGGTCTCCAGGTGGACATTGTGCCCTTGATCACCACTCTCTGTGTGGGACCATTCAGCCAATTCCTTATCCAGCAGGGCTCCACTCATCTAAACACAAGGATGTAGAAAAAAAGCCCAAAACATTGGAACAAATAGAGCAATTCCACTCGGTGGATTTTCAAACTCTTCATTAAGTTGCTCTGTTTCCATCTTCACACTTCCTGTGTCACAACCTTTCATAAAATACATTGTATTTTCTTTGCAAAATTCAGTTTAAACATCACTCATTGAAACTGGTGAAGAAAATTTTAAACAAATACATGACAATATAAAAATACTGAGAAAAATGTTACTTGGCCTAGGTGATATTTGTCACAATGCAATTAGGCTTAGGTGTCTCATATTGAGCTATCTGGTGGAAGAGATAACACAGAAGGCTTTAGCTCCATGCTGACACTTGTTAGCAACACATAGAAGAGTACAACTGCGTACTGTCTGACAGTGTCACAACTGTAATAGTCTCCAAATAAGATAATGTCTGAATTTCTTCCTAAGAGTGTTGTATTTAGGGCTAAGTTATAATATTCTTAGCTTTGTGCTTTCCTATTCACTTCTGTGGTGGTCTGGGAGCTTTCTTCCCCTGACTTTGAATTCACCAGACTATCTCAGATGGCTAGAAGCTGACATGAAGCTATATATTTACAGCGCAGCACATATGTACACAATATATACAGATATTTACAATTAGATACAAGTTAAAAGTAATGTAGACATTCAAAAGCCCTCCAGAACACCGGAACTGGCCAGGAGGGCTCTGAACTAACTCCCCTATCCCTGCCTACCCCTCCCTTATCTCAGAAGGCTTACATGCAGGGGTGAGATGCCAAATAAGGAGTTAGAAAGAGAATGATTAGATTGAGTTATACAGGTCCAGGCAAAGGAGTTAATGAAGCAAGCCGCATCCAGACACAGACTGAGAGAGTTTGTTACTCTTTCTTGTTTTTATATCTCTCAGCAATCCAATGGATGATACAGACATCACTATTACTTTCTTTTCACAGACTGTGAATTTCTCTCATTAACTTTCTCTCTAATTCCTCTCATTAAAATATCCCAATTAGCCTTAAACCAGCAAAACTTTAATATTGTATAAATCTAAGTGCGGGCTCGTCCAGCTGATTGAATAAAACAGCCTCAAAGAGTCTTAAATACTTCATGTTATAAAAAATATAGCATTCCCATTCTAAATGAAAGCAGCTAACTAAAGCTTTAAAAGTTCTTATTGTATTTGGGAATGTTTTTCTGAATAATGTAATGCTAACACTTAAAAGAGGATTGAGCTGCACCTTTTTCAAAGATAAANCCTGCTCCTGCTGGCCACACTATTCCTGATGCAGGCCAGGATGCCATTGGCCTTCTTGGCCACCTGGGCACACTGCTGGCTCATGTTTAGGCGGGTGTCAATCAGCACCCCCAGATCCCTTTCTGTTTGGCTGCTCTCCAGCCACTCCGACCCCAGCCTGTAGCTCTGCATGGGGTTGTTGTGGCCAAAGTGCAGCCCCCAGCACTTGGATTTGTTGAACGCCATCCCCTTGGACTCTGTCCAGGCTCTCGAGGTCCTGCTGCAGAGCCCTTCTGCCCTCCAACCCACCAACATCTGCCCCCAGCTTGGTGTCATCTGCAAACTTGCTGATGACTGTCTCAATGCCCTCGTCCAGATCATCAATGAAGATGTTAAAGAGGATGGGGCCCAGCACTGATCCCTGGGGGACAGCGCTAGTGAGTGGCCTCCAGCTGGATGTGACACCATTCACCACCACTCTCTGGGCTCGGCCCTCCAGCCAGTTCCTAACCCAGCACAGAGTGTTTCCAAATGCTGCAAAGCCACACTGTGTATATTCACAGAGGCTGTGCTCTTCAAAGTAGCAATATCTGGAATTTTGCAGATGGTTTCACCTGTTGTAAAGAAATATGAAGAGCTGACCATCTGCATATGTATATATATAAAAGTGGTATCAATATAAAATATTTCTTCATAACTCTGATGTAACCTGTAGTCACCAGACTTAATCAGTCTGTCAAAAGCAGCATAGCCTACCTGTGGAGGAGAAAGACTTCAGGCAGGGACTGACTGAGAACTGATTAATGTAAAGCAGAGGCATTTACAGACTTAAAAAACTTCCTGTATCAGGGAAAGACAATTTTTAAAAGTTTGTTGCCTTCATCTATAGAAGTTTAAAATAGTTTGTGTGTGTCTAATTAAATGACATGAGAAGAAAAATAATTCTGGTGTACTCATTCTTCCCTATGGGAGGAAAGTTGAAAAAGTAAACATATGGCACACATTAATTACATTCCATCAGACATTATTTAGGAAGTGCTCTAATGAGATAAATATACCATAAAATCCTCTGAAACAGAATACACCTAACAGAAGTATTAATATGATGAAACTGTACTTTATGCTGAAAATGTTTTTTTAACAGTCCCTATCAGCTAAGAGACCACTGGTCCAAAACAAAAGAAAAAGTCTTTTCAAATCCAGATAATAAGTTAGAGACTAAAATATACTAAAAAAAAAAAAAAAACCAAAAAAAACCAAACCCAACCAATTTAACCAATTTGAGGGAAAACTATGGTTTGCATTCATTCTTAACATATTCAAAGTCTCTGCTATGATTTATTAGCCTTCCTTCCCACAATAAAAATACTGACAAAGGAATAAATAGAAAGTATTTTAAAGTATTACGTTGAAAGCATACAGCACATCAGTTTCTGTCAAGCTAGAAAAGCATTCAAGGATGCTACCCAGAGTGGGTGTGGTGGGTTAGGAAC
>WBNM01044832.1:0-53137 GCA_013399055.1 Ramphastos sulfuratus | reverse complement strand
CCCCCACCCCCCACTCCCCTGCTGTCATCCAGTCCAGAGTAATCCAAGTTATCTGATCAGCTACGCCTTGGGATCCAACTAAACAGAGGTGAGCTGCATATGTTTCCCATATGGCAAGGACTGAAATGCAGACTTGTTTATCCTCAAGTGTTCTTTCATTCAGAATGAGCAGAATCTGCAAAAATCTCATTTATGGTACAACAATAGGATCAGTGGCAGAGGGTTTCTTAAGTAGTCAGGGAGAGATCCAATAAAGGACTGGCTCCTAAAGTGTGACTTCAAATAAATTTGATTGCCTAAACTGTAAACACAAAAAGAAAAAGTGACTGGATTAGGACCATGATCTGAAAACAAACAACACTCGGTTGCTGCCTACACATGGAAGGTACTCTGTAGTTGCACCATTTAATTTTGGTTTTGAAGTTGCAACTTGGCCAGTGCCTGGCCCCACTGTTAGATGTGAGCAGCACAGCATCCTAATCCCTGGCTGAATGGAGCCGAGCTTAAAATTCTTGAATTTCCTCCAAAGTCTCTCAAAGGGCTCAGTCCAGGAAGCTTTCTCCTATCACAGCTATCACGTACTGACTGGCCTCTTACAAAACAGTTACATCCTCTGCTATCTGTAAAGGCAGTGATGCCTTTTCTATTTTACACGAAGAGCACAAGAAAAATGCCTTCCTTTCCTCCGTCCAAAGACATTCAAGGCCACATCTTCCACCTCTTGAGACAAGACCCTAACTTTCAGGAGTGGATCAAATCCAGAAGATAATGGCTGCTGGGCTACACAGACACTGCAAGGCGGCTATCACCTATAGGCCAAGGTGCTTCCTAGGGAGGTGGTCAGTCGGGACTTGCAGAGGAGGCTCCTGGTATTAGCTCTGTCCTCGATTAGGTAACTTTGTGTTACAAAATGTAGGGCAACCTGGCAGCAGGGAGTACAAGCCAGAACTATCTCCGATACACTCTGCCCACAGCTGAATACAAATGGCCTCAGACAGCGCTCAACTGTCGGTCACCCACGGGCGGCCGATCCAGTTCGGCTCTCTGGTGAGAGGGCACCCCAGGTGCCTTTCCGGTGAGGCGGCATCCCGGGTGGCTGCCCGGAGAGCCAGCCCAGGCCCGGCAGGTCCGTGTGCGGCAGCCCGGGCAGAGCGAGCCTGGCCGCGGTCTGGCAGTAGATGCGGGTGCGGCACACCCAGCCGCCCCCAGCTCCGCGGCGAGGGCTCTCTCCCCTACGCCGGTCCCTCAGCCCGGCCTCTCCCGGCTCTCGGCCCCGGGCACTGCCGGCAGAGGGAGGCGCAAACCGGCCTAATCGCAGCCGGGTTCCTAGCACCGGTTGATAATCCGGGGTGCTGCCGGCAGAGGTGGGTGACGGCTGGGCAGCAGCGGGGCGACGGGGATGCGCCTGCTGGCACCGACACCTGCCTCCCAGCGACTACAGGGCAAAAAGGATGACCGACATCTTTCGGACGCGGAGTCGGGACGGCAGCTGGCCCGAAAGGAAGAGTCTGCTCCCTGCCCTCTCTGCCGCATCCCGAGGCACCGCAGCATCCCCCTGACAGCCGCCGCCCCGTTGCAGCTCTCGGTCATGCCGCCCACCGCTCGCCTGCCCAGTCCGGCCGCCGCGCACCAGCCCCAGGGCCGCGCCCGCCGCAGACCTTGGACAGAGCCTCGGCGGCTGGTACCGGCTGCGGCGCGTCCCCGCGGCGGCCGGGGCAGGCACCCTCCATTCCTTCCTCCGTCCCTCCCTCCCTCGCAGAGGCGGAGAGCTGCTGCTCCTCACCCAGCTCCTTCATATACTCCTCGAAGCCCTCGCTGGAGATGAGGCACCATTTGCCCAAAAACGCATCGATGGCCATGGCGGCGGCGGCGCTGGGGCTAGCGGTGTCCCTGGGGAAGCGCAGAGGTAGGAGAACGAGCTGCAGCGGGCCCGCAGCCAACCTTTATAGCCGGGGCCGAAGACATGTGCCGCCGGCGAGAGCCAATGGGGCGCCCGCCGCGCCCCGGCCCCTTCCCCGCCGAGCCCCCGCCCGGCGAGTCCTGCCTGCGGCGGCGGCGGCAAGAATGGGCACGTCGCGTCGCGGCCCTGCCCGCCCTCCTCTCGCACACACACACACACGTACCCCTTGTCTGCACCCCGGCCCAGGAAGCTGCGCCTAGAACGGGGAGACACTGCTGGAGCCATCCCGCCAAGGGATGTTTCTTGGGGCACAAACACCACTCCGCGCCTCCTGTGGCAAAGCAGTCCTACCCACTGTGTCCGTGGGGTCCAAAAGCGGTCTCCAGAATTTTGGCTCCACAGGGAAATTTTTGTAAGTCTGAGGGACGGAATCCTGAATTTCACTGTTTATTGCATACCATGCTTTTTATGGATAATTCAGGAGCAAAGAAGCATCAGGCATAATGATTGGACTCGATGATCTTAAAGGTTTTTTTCCAGCCAAAATGATTCTATGATTGATCATATGGCACAGGGAGAGAGCAGTAAGGGGTCGGTATCCCAAAGCAGTTTGTGGGGTTTGATTGCAAGCTTTCCCAGTATCCCCACAAGTCCTACTGGGATATCACATATTACTGAGCTACTGTACCCTGTAGATTACTATGACCTGGGAGTGGACGTGTTGCACGCAGCAATCAGTGATCAAGTAGCAAACAAGATCAATCAAAATACTAAATTAATGCAGGTGCCTGCAGCATACAGGACAAATCAAAGCACAAACACAGCCTCATGCTTCATCTCTGGGGTCCATACTGAGCTCCAAGACCCTGATACCTGCGTCTCAAAGGAAAGAGCAGCTGCCAGCACTGTATGCTGGGAAGCACCATGAGGTGAGAGCAACACAGCATTACCAGGCTCTCTGAGTTTGGGTCAGCCTTTTGTCACATTCTGTCAGGTGAGCAGAGATTTATTGTCATATTCTGTGAGAAAAGTGCTAAGTCACAACAGAAATCCTGCTGTACACCCAAGGGTTGTTTCCCACATCAAGATTATAGCAATTTCTGGCCCTTTTGGTCTTGTGTCAGGCTGAGTGAAGCCCACAGCTACTTTCTTCTGAACAGAAAAATAAAAGCCTGAAGATATGCCTAGTGCCTGGAGCTTTCTGATGGAGTAGCTGTGGCTTTGTTTCTCTGCTGTGGAGGAGTTTGAGACAGAGATGTCAAAACCAGAGAAGACTGCAAGGTCTCTGACTGGTTCCTGCATTTCACAACATGAGAAGATATCATGAATCCAAATGTTTTGGTGCAAGGAGGATGTTCCCCTTTACGCTTGGCAGTGACATAACTTAGTGGAGCCAAACCGAATCAGTCTGAAGGCTTGGTACTTTCTAGAAAAGGTCAGATTTGTCACACTCCAAGTAATCATCTGGGTTTTCAACTGGGGTTTAAAAAAAACTCTTCTGTCTCTCCTTCTCTACTGAGGTGCCTTTAATTACCTTCCCCTTCTCTGACTCTATGCTTACTTTTAAAATGCAAACAAGACTATAGCGTCTGCTCATAAGGCAGCAAGTCATGTCGCTTTTTTGTCATTAAGTAGGTGCATTGAAACACAAGACTGGCAACTTCCTCCCACTTTTATTTTTTTTCTTTTTTTTTTGTCTTGCACAAGAGACTGGGGAGTAAATTTTAAATCAGGCCACTCTTTACTACCTAATGCCTGCTAGCAGAAATAAAATGCCCTCCATCCTGCAGTCCTTTTCTGGATGCTTGCAGAAAGGGTAAATCAAAAGCAATTAGATGGGAGATCAAACAGGATCAACCTACAGGAATTAGGAAGTCTTCGGTTTTGAAAAACAGGGACAATTTCTCGAAATAGAAATCCTGGCTTTACTCCATGGATCCACATTTCTACAGCGCTGCCTGCAGATGGCTTGTGATATGCAAATCGTGTTCAGGTGTAAGTGCTGATAATGCAAGCAGGAGATGTAAAATCCACTATTTCCATCTAGTGGTGAGACAATATTCCTGGAGATGCAGCTACCTACCTGTGCAGGGTGTTGCTATGGTTTTGAATCCTCCCACAAGTAATTTGGTTTGATTTACTCTCCTTACAAATTTTTTTCAGGTCTAGACATGCACGTTCATATAAGATGTAAGAAGAAAAGAGTATCCTTATCTCTGAAATGCAGAGTGTTAGGACACAGGGTGGGGTTTGGTTCTTTTTTTCTATTTAAAGGCAATTTTTACAGATTCAAATGTTTTGTAAATTAAGGCAGTGATATGGATTTCTGGCTGTCATTCTGTTGATGCCTCATGCCATTTTTTAAATAGTGATGAAATCTGTGGTATCCACATAGTAAAAAAAAATAAAAAGTAACTAGAGGGACCATAGATGTGTCCTTTTGGGCTGCAAAATTTATGTCCATTTTTGCTATGACAGTACATATATTGGTCAAATAGGGCTCATACCTTGGGAGCCAAGATCAAGTGGTCAGATATTCAGAGGTCCTTGGGCCCCAAGGATTTGTCTCTAAATCCTAGTTCCTGCCTGGTTTGAGGTGGAGACCATGGTCAGATATGTTGTGAGTGTGTAGTCTCAAGATAAACATGAAGAGCAGCAGCAGACAGTTCATGTGAAAAGTGTGGAACTCCTACGCCACATGTCACTGTTTCAGCACAGACAGCTGGGCTCTCTGAAGTTTTGCTCATTTCCATGTTAGACTATATGTTGTTCAAGAGAAGGAGAATCAAAGTTAGAAGGAGAAACGTACATTTTTCTGTGGAAATTAGCTGCACTGAAAGCATGTAGCCAGTCAGGAGCAACCACGACCTTGGCATCTTGGGCCTGCCAGGGTGAATGTTTTCCTGAGGCAGTCAAGCCCTTGCATCTGGGGGGGGTGGAGGGGAAGGAGGGGGGATGGGATATTACACACACAAAAAAGGACCAAGGCAAAAGAATGCACAGACACCTTCATTCTACTCCTTTAGGCAAGTGTGCGACGTGCAGTGATGCTTCATGTAACCTGAGAGTTGTGAAGCTGTGGCCAGCAGTGCTTGAGGTTTCTCTTCACGTGGCCATAGGATTACCCACTGCATGCAAGGTCAGACTTATTTCATCTTCCCAAGTCATAACAACTGCTGCTTGGGCAGGGCAGAGCACCACCATCTCCTGATCTGCAATGTATCACTGGATCAGGTTGCATAGGAGGTGCAAGTTTTTCCCTAGACCTTAACACATGAAACTGCCCATACATTTAATTTGGAAGGAAAACAATCTGATATACTTTGCTCTGCTGTGTCAAAGGGGAGATCTTCCTTTCCTTCTAGTACACAGACATCATTTATGTATAGTACCTTTTCTAAGTGGTAGTCTTCTTCAAGACAAGATGACTTCTTAAGAAAGCCTTAAAAAATTGCTCAGCAAAACTGTATGCCACAGCCCAAATTTCACTTTTTGGCCTATCCGTAGCTGTGAAAATAGTTAAAGCAACCCAATGAATAATCGCTACTCACCCCCAAGGCATGGATGAGAAAAATTGCATAGGCAGCACAGCTTTGTTTCTGTTTCCTTGTTGTACAAGTGTGGTTTTCCCTTCCCAGCCTTGTCATCACTGAGCAGACATGATGAAACATGCACTAGGGTTGCATAGCTGGCCTAGGTAGGCTTTACCCCAGCTCAGGAGCTGTGTTTGGGCAATACTAGACCAGGGATTATGAAACAACACATGAACCTACAGGTTTTCATTTGTATGTCAATAGGCATAAGATCTTCTAGTGTATCAGCATTTCACTACCTCTGAGCTGGAAAAGCTGGGCACAGCCTGTGTTTTATCAATGAATTTTGTATGCCACATCTCTGCTTTCAAGTCAAAACAAAGCTGTCCTGCTGCCCAGCACGATTTAGCTCCAGGAGCATGGATCTGAGGAGGCTTCGCTGTGGATCTGACCACTGCTGCCTCTGCTGTGGGTAGTCAGGTGTCTCGGACAGGCAGGCTCAGCACTGAGACCTGAGCTAAGCAGAGCCCTGGCCCTGGCCGATGCCCCCAAGCATTACTGTAATTCAAAGTGCAGGGGCCTCACTGTGTGTCCTTCACGCTGCCAGCAGCACCTCCAAAGACAGCATAAAGGGAAATGCTGACATCCAGGGTAAAATTTATGGAGTGACAGCTCACTGGTTCTACCTTGCCTCAGTGACAGGAGAGAAAGCTGCAGAGCCTGCAGTGACCTGAAAGAGCACTCCAGGCTTCATTTTCCTCATTCCAGACAAAAACAACCTGACATCAGCTCCAGACTAGCTCACAATCAACACAGTCATTGGAAAGTTAAAATTTGCAAGATCTCTATCTTTTGCAGAGATCAGGATAGCTACAAATTGCCCCTAGCTGTAGTTTAAGCGCTGAAAAGGCATTTGATCCACATAAACAAAAAGCCTATTAGCAGGGAATACCTACTCACACAGGAGACTTGCAGAAAGAGAATACACTGACGTGGCTAAAAAGTCACCTCAGATGTACACAATCTCAGATGTAAAAAGCATTATCCCAAAGCTCTGTAACTAAAACTGAATAAAAAACCAAAACACCTCTGTCCTTCTGTGTGGTCCAGAGCTGTAAGGACATAGAGATATAAGGACAAGGAATGAGAACATTATTTGGAATAAACAATGATAAAAGATATTTTTCTACTAGTGATGAGCAATTGGCCCATGAAATTTAGGATCGCAGATTGCAGACATGCCTAATGGATTTAGAAAGAGTGTATCGAGTTTTAGGGTTGTTAGGGGTATATTTTGATTGCATATTATGAGTTACATTATTAAAGATTTTAATTGACAACTGTGAAGGTAACCTCATTATAAAAAAAAAAAAAGTTTAATTTATACTTCTATAAATGTCACTACTTTGCATTCTTGTGATGCCACAAAGAAGAGTACCACAGCTGTAGAAACCTGGAGGGCAGAGCCTGACACTCATCCTCTATAGAAGGTCTTCTTAGTGGGATGTGGATACCAGCACTGGAGTGAGAGGAACTGAGACTGCTAATCTTCACATGGAGCAAAATCCTGTCATAAGGTGTTCAGAGTATATGCAGCTTGTCTACCGGGTCAGGGCTCCAAAAGGACTTCACTCTGGAACAACAAGGGCTTGGGTGTGAAATAGTTCCCCAGGACACTGTTGATGCTATATTTTGGGGGGCGAGGGGGTTGTTGTTTTGACAAAAAGCACAAGTCTCCTCACAGCTGCACACAGCTGGAAAATATAGGCTCAAGGATTAGCTTCCAGTTCGGACCTGCCTTTCGGAGAAGACCTCCTCTTTCATGGGCAGTAGAAAAATAGGCTTGGAAGCTGAAGCCAGTTTTTATTACCATCCCATTGCCAGCACTCCCGGTTTGCCAAGTATGCTCAAAAGATCTAAGAAAATTCTTGCCTCTGGCATCTCAAGCAATCACGCAGAACCAGCAGGTATTCTCCACTTGAAAAGACTCCTGCTGTTTGGGTTTAGGTCCTCCTAAAGATAGAATCTTATGTATCTGACATCTAGACCAGAGAAAATGTGTAAGGAGGTAAGAAATTACATCACAGTTCCTTGATGTCCTCCTATACTTCTGCCTCAAGATGGTTTCTGGTACTGACCATGGCACTTTTATGTGCAGCTTGACACTGATCTAGCTATGTGAAGAAGGAAAGGAAGAATTAATCATCTGGTTCTTGTCTTTGCCATTTCCAGTAACTACTGTGAAATTTATGAAGGAAACGGATTCTGAGGACAAGTTATGTAAAGCTCCACCTAGAAAAAGAGGCTCTATAAATTTCATGAAAAGAATTTTTTACTTGTGCAAGTGAACAGCTGAGGCTCAGCAGTAGTGAAAAGACAGTTCAGTGTATCTGTGCATGAGCCAGGTTTGACACAGCTTGCTGACCATGCTATTTTCACAGTAAGGCTGGTCCTTCAATTCCTTGCTGAGAAAGGGTGGAGGGCTCAAAAGAATCAGAGAAGTAGCACCTAAGGGAGGAAGGAAGGAACCTGATGCTTTGCCTCCTACTTGTCCTCTAAAATTCCTGCAGGGACTGCAAGTCTGAGTTGTGAAAACCTGTTTGTGAAGGACTCTTCTTTCCCAGGCTTTGCTTCTATTGACTGAGTATTCCCTTCACAAACAGGACTGCTGGCTCTCTTTTCCAGCTATTTTGATCCTTCCACACTTAAGCAAGTCAAACTTGCTTCATGCAGTTAAAGAACAATACAGAGATCTCCTTTGATACACCATTAACCTCTGCTGGCAACACTTGAAGTCAAGCAGACTCTCTGTGCTCACCTTAACTCTACTTTCAAGCACCCTTTTGAGACCAGAGGCATGATCATAAAAGGTCAGCAACTTGTTTGCCCTCACAGCTCCAACATCTATCTGTGGGCATGGGTTTAGCTTCGTAAGACCTTGAGAAGCTCAATGTAAAGATCATTTGGTTTTGAGTTAAAGACAATCAGAAGCAAAAAGCATCTTTAGCCATTTGTGCTACCCTGTCCCAACATTCCTCAGCACAATCAGTGCAGTTGTGCAGGGAGAACAAGCAGTGGTTTACTAGGAGCAAAGCACCTTGGCTCCTTGAAGATACTGGAAGCTCCTGGCAGACAGTGAAAAAGGCTCAGAAGAGTGACTCAGGCCGTCCAGGGGCAAAAGGTGAGAATGGAGGGGACCAGAAAGTACTAGGAAGGACAAAAGTACTATGCCAGAAAAGGAGGGAGGGGAGCAAAGTGCAGTTGGCTGAGGTAGTGCTGATAGTGATCTGTCAGTCTGAAAGTTGACTCCAAACCACCCAGTGGAGAAGCAGGCCCCAGCACCTAGGGAAACTGGTCACACTTGTGGGCAGTAACCCAGCAATTCTTAAACTGCAAGGGGTGTGTCCACCTCCACAGGGAAAGCTTGCATGCACAAGATACGTTTGGGAGCAAAAGTCTTGAGAACTGCTAAACACAGTCAAGGATATTTATGTTTTTAATTTTGGGGGGCTTCCTAATACCATATAAACCCCCTGGTCATTCAGAATTCACACATACTAAAGGGGAAGAACTAGGAAAAGCCGGCCAAAATTAATGCATTCTTCCACATTCAACTGGGCAAATTACTTGTGAGCAATTCTCTGGAATTTTGCATGCCCACATACAGCAAAAACATATCAGATTGTAACAAAGTATTTGAGATTTAAATACTCTCACTCCTTGAGTGGGAGTTGCACAGCAATACTATATTCTACCCAGTTTTTCCTATGTGAAAATTGTCCAAATTCAGGTTCTTCAGATTCAAAGAGCAGAATTTGCACTGGCAGCATATACCACCTCTGAAAGCATGTTGCTGCTTGTTTCCACCTTGCCAGAAAGGCATCAGGACATTGCCATTTTGTACATATTTGGCCCAGGTAGTAGTTCAAACTTGCTGTAGAAATGTTGACTGACAATGCTGCTCCCAGTTGGAACCTTGAATGAAGACCCCATTACCTTTTTCTAGAAACAGTTCTGCAGAGATTTTAAAAGTACAGAAGTACATTGACCAGTCAGAGTTACCTGAATGGCACATACAGCAGAAGAACTAGTAAATAAACAAGTACTGTAGGGTAAACAGGTCTAAGATGAGTCTAGTCATTGCTTTCAGCCTCCAGGTATTAGAGATCTAGACATTCCAGTGTCATCACCTGCTATCATAGAATCACTTTGGTTGGAAAAGTCCAACCATTCTCTAACTCTACCAAGTCTGCTGCTAAACTGTGTCACTCAGCACTGCATCTCTGCCTCTGTGAAACACCTCCAGGGATGGGGATTCAGCCACCTCCCTGGGCATTCTGTTCCAGTGTTTTGAGAACCCTTGCAGTGAAGAAGTTTCTCTAGCACAGCTCTGCTTCTCCAGGATGGGACACCTGGAGTTCAGCGTCCTGGTGAAGTTGCAAGGAACTACCTTGCCAGCACTATTTAAACAGTGTTGCTTTTAAAGAGCATCCATTTACAAATCTCAGCATGAGGTCAAAATAGTTCCGTAACTGTGCCCTGAATCTGCTGCAAAACAACCTTTGGAAATAACTGTGCTACCTTTCTGAGGAACCTGGGCATCTTGCTGGGAGGCAGGAGTGCTACATGGTGTTGGTGGTACTGTACCTGCAAGTCTCAATGCTGGAACTTTTACCTTCGTTTTCATTATGAATTGAAGCAGAACAAGACTGGTGCATGTGAAGCACAGGTGCAACTGGCACCTTTGCCCTGCACAGGCTGAGGAGATACCAATCCTCCCAAACCCACAGCTTTGCCATAGAGATGAAATACCTAGGCACTTACTTCAGTACATAACAGTTGAGCAAAGGGCTGTAAACACTAAATAAAGCTGTAAACACTAAATAAAGCTGTAAACACTAAATAAAGCTGTCCCTTGGATCTTTATAAAATATTTACTGAAATCTCCCCAAAGTGAGTGACAAAACTACTACAAAATTGAACTTCAAAGGTAGTCCTTTACTCCAATTATCACAGAAACCTAACATCTTTCCCTTTAAGCCAAACTTAGCTATTTTCATGCAGGGCAAGCAGCTGTACTGTGTGTTCACAGTCACATTATCTTGTTACTTTACAGTGTTTTGAGAATTTACATTCAGCAAATGCCACACTTTCTTGAAAAAGAGAGGGAGCAAACAGCAGGGACTTAGCAACAGGTGGGTTATAAGTGGCATTCTAAAATCCACCCTCTATTTGCAACTTGCTCAGCTAAGTCAACAACGAAAACTTTCTGAGTTTTATTTGGATATTTGTATTTAATAGTTTTGACAAATAATAAGCATTTTAATAAGATTGTGCATTCCATTGTACAGAAACTTTGTAGGAAATAATGTCTTTGCTGTCAATTTAATAGCTAATGTGCATTAATCACTTTCATATGCAAATACATGTGGTAGTCTGTCATGCAGACAACTGAGGCAGCTCCTTAGAAAGGTGCATTCATGCATCTTAAGCCACTCTGACCCACTAGTGTTAGAAGATTGGTTGATCCACTGTGTTTTCTTTCAGGGCAGGGTAGGCAACATTTAAATGGTTCCTCCTGCTGCATGTTAGACCTCTCGGTGTTTTGGTCATCTCTTTTCTCTCTGTTTTAGTTGCACAGGAGAAAAGGCCTCCTGTGCAGCCTGATGGTTTTTAACACATGTAAATGCAAACACAGTTGGTTTTCTGCTCTTCAGCGACTCCTCTTCTTGCTTTTCTGTTCTTCCTTAACATCTTTTGCATTACATCTGGACCCCAATGCTGTTAACATCTCTACTGTTGTCAAGTTGGCTCCCTTCATTATCAAACGATCTCCATCAGCTGTGACAGACAAAAATGTTAAGAAATCACAAAGTTTAAGTCACAATTACTTCAGTGTGCAATAAACCCAAATATCCTGTTCATTTTGTCTGATTACAAAGTACTTCATTTACCAAAGAATCTGATTATGTACCACCACCAACCAAACATATTAAACTGCACACAACACACGGAATTTTCACCTCTGTGTTGCATTATTGAAAAATCTGAAACATTTCTTTGGCTATACCTACAGCAAAAACACTTATGTGATGAGAATGGCTCATACTATGCCCTCAAAGTCATCTAACAGAAGGGACAGAAGACACTGGAAGACATAATTTCCATACATGGCTCAGGATTTTAGCATCATGTTGTCTATGGTCTATTTAACTTACTTCTTTAGCCAAAACAATGAATTGGTTTACACAAGCTGGTGGTTATAATAAAAATAAATAAATAAAAAGAATACCAAAGCAAACAGCAAGCAATAGGAATTCTAGCATTCTAACAGCAATTATTTAAAAAGAAGGAGGTGGCAGTATTGTAGCCAAGTTAATTTTCCTTCTTGCAAGACCTGCAAATGCAAAAGCCATCCTCAAACACATATCATGCAGCACTCTGTCTGCCAACTACAAGGGCTAGAAAGTATTTAGAAAATAATTAGCTCTTAGGAAACTAAGAGTTTAGGGCTGTAGCTCTCGGCATTAGTGAAATAAATTGGTGTGGTTTCGTACTGTGAGAAACACTAAGCTTCACTAAAGTCTCAACACATCACAGTTAGGACAGGAAAGAGAGAGGCATGGAGGAGGGGGAAAACAAGCAATGTCAACGCTGAAATAATTAAGACTTTCCTAAGCAAAATGAAGTACCTTCAACACTCTCGACACTTCTACTGATTCAGTAAATATGTGAAAGTTACAGAAAAGGAGGTAGCAAGAATCAATGAAAACTTTAATGGTCTCCATGACATATCGGTCCATTACAGCACAGCAGGGAGGAAGATGCAGCCAGAGAAAAGGACAAAAGCAGATTAGAGCCATCTGTTCACAGCCTGGAAGCTGGACTGCTTCCAGAACTGATGAAATCTCCATCATCAGTTCCCTGCCTGTTCACCATACCCTCAAAGGAAACCAAACATTTCTTGTGCATCAGTTGACCTCATTCTGGAAGTCCATCTGCACATGTATGGTCATATCCATATGAGCAGTTCCTTCAGACTGCATAATAAGTTAGTCAGTTGCATAAGCAACCAAAGGTATTCATCTTCTTTGCTCTCAAGACTGAGATACCACCACCAGAGATAACAGTAAAAAAAAAAAAATCACAGAAAGTGAACAGATTCTTACATCAAAACAGAGCTGCACTTACTTCCCTGGCACTGTACCTGTCACCATACAGGCATGTCACACAAAAGTATATTTAACCTTAAAGTTAAGTCAGTTCTTTGATCCAAGATCAACTAGAGCTAACTGTACATAGTACTGAGGCTTACAGACATGGTTATGTAGTCATACATGGCTTACAGTCACTGAGGCTGTTAGCGACTCCCTATTCCTTTTTTCCCTCCCAGCTGCATAACATCTAGCTACATACCAGAACCAAAAAAAGTTAACCAGAGTAAAAAGAAACAATCATAGAGACAGAGACATAACATCATAACAACACAAATGCACAAGTTTGGTTTTGTTTTTTCTCAAGGTTTAAAATGAACTCCTTACCAAATGTAACATCTACAAGTGGTTCAGACCCATCATGTCTCACATCAGCAGTCACTTCACAGTTTCTGTTAGTGGCCTGGATTTTTTTATGGTTTATACACTGAAGAAATTTTCTGCAAATATATTTGAAAATATATTAAGTAGGTTGCAGATAGAAACGAGTGTTAAGTATTGTTATAAAATGGATTTAGATAGCTTGATATTGTTGGGCAACAAAAGCATAAGCGAAGCAGGATTTGTATTTAATAACTTCAGACAGGTACATCCTACAAGATGATCACTCTTTAAGATCCAAATATGCTAATGTGTAGAAAGCACACCAAAGGTTTCTGCAAAAATACAGTGTATGCACTTTCTGCCTTTCTCTCAGCTGGGTTACTAATTTAAATGAAAATAACCAGTAAAGTAATTCTCATTTTTCTTTATAAATCAGCAGCTTGCCAATGTTTTATTTTTTGTTTTAGATGACATTTATTGATTTAACATCACCAGTCTTCTGTAGATTTCTGAAGTGCAAGACAGCTACTTGACACTCTAGTAACTTAAGAGGCAGTCAAAGTTAACTTGTGTTACTAAGGTAATTTCAAAAGTAGATGTGTCTATAAAGCCATTGCAAACCAACATTTTACAGCTGTTTGGTGCAGAACTTACATCACTTGATGATGACTTGAACACATAATTCTGTTTCTCCAGTAAGTAATTAACAGCAGTAGTTGTTGCCCCCTTTCTCTCCCATTAACAGCATTTCGACTAGCCGAGGGCATCTCCCTTTGACAGAGCTAAATACATATTTCTATATGCAAGGGTCAATGCTTGGGACAGTAGACCCGCTAAGAAGCAAAGAAGCAGCACAGAATGAACACTGAGTGCACCCTGGTAGTACGCAGCAAAAGCACCGTGTCTTCTCATTCTAAAACGTTATGGTTCTGCCTAGAAAGGCTACAAGCCCCTAACGAATGCAAGGCTTCAAAGATCAAGATCATGAAACATAAAGTACAGCAGAGGGAGAACTCTGGGAAAAGAAGGTTCTTCTGCAGAGAGGGAACAACACGTGCTATTCCAGTCATGATTTGGTACCAAGGTCTTCATACTTTTGCTGGCTACAATGACAGCAAGCGACCAAGCACCGCAGCGCCAGAAGTTTGAATAGCTTTATTTTGCACCTGCCACGGCCGCGACCTGGGCAGCAGCCGGCTGGGGCGGCCTCTCTCCCTGCTCCCCAGGAGCCCTCCGTGCTTCCAACGGCAGAAGCGAGCAGGCCTGTGCCCCAGGCCCTGCCGCAGAGCCCAAGCACGGCGAGGGGCACAGGCCGCAGGGCGGGTACATATAAACCCAGCCTGTACGGCCCCAAGTTCAAGGCGAAAAGTCCAGCGCCCGCACCGGCCGTGAGGCGCTCAGAACCCGCGCCCCGAGCGCAGGAAGGGCGCTGGGTGGTTTACAGAGCGGGGAGCCCGGCCAAGGTCGCGCATCCGAAGAACGGAGCATGCTCAGGCCGCCGCACAGCCAGGGCCAGCGCTGCCCCCGCAACTCCCTCACCGTGTGCTCTCCACGTTGGTCTCGAAGGGACAGAAGCGGACCACGATACTCTTCACCGGCCGCAGCACCACACTGATCTTGGACGCCATCTTCGTTCCGCCCCCTACTACAACTCCCAGCAGCCCCCGCGGGAGAGGCGGGCATGGCAACGGGCGGGCGGCCGCCCCACAGGCACCTGGGACGTGACGGTGGAGCCTTTCCCTCGCTTCGGGGGACTGGCCCTGGGCTTAGGCGCGGCACCGGCGGCCTTTACCCACCCGTGGTGGCGTACCCGCGGTTTACCCGGCGACCTTAGTTTAATAACGAGGGGCGCTGAGGACCGGACTCGGTGATAGCTGAAGCAGGGAGGGAGAAGGACCAATCCGTCCCGGCTCCTCTATAATGCTGTAACACAGTCCATACACGTAGAGGGGGGGAAAAAAATAAAGAAAAATAAAAAGGGCATAATTTGACATGCAGTTGACTTTAAAGTCCTCCTCCGTGCCTTGCCGCAGAAGGAGCAAACCCTTGTGCTGTCAAGGCTTGCATGCAGGAGGAAAAAAGCATGGGGCAACCCTTATGGGAAGCTACTGTGTGTAGTACCCACAAACAGAGAGCGAGGTTGGTTTTGGTTTCTTTACCTTAAATATTTGTGACTTGATAGATTTTGATATCTTCCAGAAGCAGTTCGTTTAATACAACTGAACAGGCAAGGATATTAGTGAGGGGCAGTAAGTAGTAGCCTACACATCTAATAACCTAGAGGCAGTATTTCGCAGTATCTCAATCAGGAGAGCTTCTTGTGAGCGGCAATGCTAGAGGAAGTGAGGGCGTTTGGGGTTTATGTGAGGAGTTAGGTAGAGCTTTTGGAACAAAGGCTTTGGGTATTGCTGTGGTTGGTGTCAGCTGTGCGTTTCCCACTAGATGGCAGAAATCTCCTGAATAAATTGTTGCAGCGGTTTCACGGCTGCGTTCTGCTCAGCGGCACCGAAAACTCAGTGAAGGTTAGAGCGAACATGGAATAAACCCACGAGCAATGGCATTTAAACACGCGCTGTGANGGAGGCCTTGAGTGAGCTGTACTAGTGGGAGGTGTCCCTGCCTATGGCAGGGGGTTGGACCTAGATGATCCTTGAGGTCCCTTCCAACCTTACCATTCTGTGAGTCTATATTCAGTACAGACTCATTATTCTGATTAGAGGGACCAAATATCTGGCATCCCTTGGAACAGGTAACTTGTTCTTGGAAGATTATCTTTGCTTATGGGAAGTCCTCTTTTTTTAACAAATTGTTGGGGAAAATCATTCTCTTCACTGAGATTTAGCCAAGAGAAATTAAGTAGCAAAACTAATCGCAGTGGAGCATTTAGTTTTAGATCAAAGGTCACATTCTGTGCTTCTGTGCTCCACAACCTCCCTGGAGGTGTTCAAGGCCAGGTTGGACATGACTTGTTCTTGTGGGAGGTGTCCCAGCCTATGGCGGAGGGTTGGAACTAGATGAAGCTTTGAGGTCCCTTCCAACCTTACCATTCTATGATTCTATGAATGTCTGATTTAAATAAGAGGCTTTCCTATTTAATAGAAACAGGTAGAGTATCTTCTGTTTAGAGGGAAAAATTAATCAAAAATCTTACAATTTTACCATATCTTTCTTACATTATAATACAGAGTACTCACTATATCCCACTTAAAACCTGTAGCAAAATTTCCCTTAGGTTTTGTGGCAGCACTGAAGGGCTAACATCAGCAAAGGACTGGGGAAGAAAGAACAATCACTGATTTTTTTTTTTTCCCTAAGGGCTCCATTCTCCCAATGGCACTTACTAACTTAAAAATGTGTGTGGCAAAAACAGGTTTGCAATTGCTCTTGATGCATTTTGATGTCAATTTCATAAAGAATGTTTAGTTTGCATTGCACAATTAAATGGAAATTTAGTTTGTTCCTTTCCACTCTCTGATCAGTTAACTTTCTTATGTTTATTGTCAGCAGCAAAAGTTGCACCTTTCCCCCTAACCTATCTGCTTGGAATAACTGAAAACTATCTCTGCTTTTCCAAACTAATTTTTAAGTTTCTGAAGTCTGAGAGATTTGCAGTAACATTTGGAAGAACAGTTATCTGGTAACTGAAAGGCTCTGTGCCCTCTTACATTCTATTATTTGAAGGGCAGATATGTGGAATTAAACAAAACAGGCTTCTACTCATCCCTGTGAATAGGAATCACAGACACATTCAGGTTGGAAAAGACCCTCAGGATCACCAAGTCCAACTGATATCCCTACTCTACAAGGTTCACCCTAAACCATATCCCCAAGCACTATATCCAAATGACTTTTAAACACATCCAGGGTTGGTGACTCAATCACCTTCCTGGGCAGCCCATTCCAGTGCCAGACCACTCTTGCTGTGAAAAAAAGTTTTCCTAATGTCCAGTCTAAACCCACCCATCCTTGGACACTACTCTAGTTGTTGACCACAAAGTCTTTCTCAACACTTAGTAGATGCAACAGTTCTAATTGGTGGTAATTCTGGCGAAAGTGCCAACTTGTACAGTTACTAAATTAGATAAGCAGCAACAAGACACAGCTGTTTAAAAACATCAAGGAAACACCAACCAACCAAGGAAACAAAATTTTAAAACAAATCGAAACGAGCACCAAAACTGAAACAACCAGCCAACAAAACAAACAGCCACTGGAAAATCCAACAAAACAGTGCAACAACAACAACAAAGCCAAAGGCCAAACATTTTTTCATCTGCCTTTAAACCCAAGTAGTGCTTAACCCCAGTGTGTGAGACGACCTCAGTTTGCACCAGAGTAACTCCAACTGACCTCTGAAGCACAATGTAAAAAGCCATTTCAGGAACACTGGTGATTTATGCATGAAAGACCTCGAAGGAGTCTTTCCAGCTCCAGCAGGTAATCTGGGAACTCTCAAATGTCTGCATTCAAAGCTCTTCTCTGGGGATGTGCTCGGGAAGCTGAAGGATTCATGATTCTGATACCCAATGAATAATCATACACATTTCTAAAGCACAGCATAAGAGTTACTATAATGGAATTAATTTTAGGATTCCTTTCAACAAGCTGATCTTTTTTATTATAAATGCTGCCTCATCCCAAATCTATGCTTCCATGCCATTAGTTTCAATGAAGTGTAGACATGAGCCCATAGATAATTTGTACGATGCAGAGCAAGGAAAAAATGCAGCCATATTTTATATCTCAGTTATGAAGACAGCCAGAAAAAGACTGTAATATTAATTAAGGTAAGTCAATTTCCCTCTTTTCTCATTGATCCTCCCAGCTCTGAAAGACCCAGGGAGGATTATTCTGCCCCTCATTTCTTACTTAGCACTTCCATTTTCTGCAGTATTTTCTGACTACAGGAAGGTCTGCATTTCACAACTCTTGAAATCTTGGGCCATGCCTGCTCTTTATATCTTGGCTCTGGCTTTTGATTGTTTTTCAGCTAATTTCTGCTCTTGTAATCTGGTGTTCTTCCAAATTTTTCTTCCAAAAGGAAGGAGAAGAAGAAGAAGGAGTTCTCCATGCTGCATTTTGGGTATGGTATTACACCTCCATGCACTTACTTAGTTCTAGTCTTGAATCATTACCTTTGCTTGTCCTCAACTGATTCCTTCCTCTGCATCTTTATCAACTTTTTTCTTTCTGGGTCTTTCTCTGAGCCTTGTCACAAATGTCGATAGGCTCAGAGTTTAGCAAGCAAAATGTCATGTCTACACATCTTGTTATATAATGCTGTATAGCCCACGAATAAAATGTAATGCTGCCTTCAGGGCAGTAGCCAGCACTGAGAAGTGAGCTCACACAAACCCAGCAGGCTGCATGTTTTGCACTGAGGTGATACTCCCAGATGACCACCCAGAAGAGGCTCTTTGAGAAAGAGGGTGTGCTGGGCCTGACAGGAGAAACAAATTACTTGTGCAAACAGAAAACCACTCTGACAAGTGCAGTCTTATGGAGCATATCTTTGTAAGAGCAATGGGCAGAGAATGCTTAGGATCTCAAAGTCAGTATAAAATAACAGTACCACATGTTGGGATGAATCCCCTAATACACTGGAGGAACACTGCTTAGTGTACTGAGTCATAAAAATATAAACCAGTCAGTGATTTCTGTCTGGTTTTGTTTCTTCCTTTGAACTGAATATTCTTACACCGCGTGCCAGCTACTGAATTAACAAAGTACTTCCCCAAAGAGAAGAGCTTGCAAAATTCTTTGTTCTCTGAAATTTGTAGAAGTCAAGCACAGTTTTATGTTATTAATACTACTAACCTTGCCTGTCATTTATAAACAAACCAATAATTGTATGCTGTTTGTGGGGTTTTCAGGAGTAAAACTAAACTCAACCAACAAAGGTGCCACTTGAAATGAACTTGCTTTACAATTAATTCTGAAATAGTAAATCTGCATATCAGCTAAGAAAAGCTTTAATGGGAGTGAATAAACAGATTCCCCAGTTGCTCTTTACTCCTTGTCTGAGGTTAACAACTGCCAGCAGAAATGTTTGTTAAAATAATATTCAGCATTAAACTGGCTGAAAAGATACTGTGCCAGTTCCTGGCTTTTTAAACTGAATTTCTCGAGGATCATACTGAAAATCCTCAAGCTACACTTACATATGTGATAGGGCAAAAGCTTTACTTTGTCTCTTTTTCTTCCTTGTCTAATAAATACCACATTGAAGACGTGCAGCTGTCAATTGGGTTTTATGTTGATTTTAATATGCAGTTGCCTCCAACAAAGACAATTCATTATCATAACAGCACAGGCACAAAGGTGAGATGAAACAAATGCCAGCAACCCAAGGTTAGCACCTGAAGCCTTTAGGTCTGGCACCTGGGCTTGAAACTCCAGGTAGATTAAATGTGGATATTTTTATGTTAAAGGTCCCTGCGTACAGTGACTCTGAGGACCTAACTCTTAACAGAGACTTTTATCATGATTTAAGAGGGAACAGATTACCTGAAGTGCACAATTTGGAGAAAGCTGTGGTACTGGAATTCAATCTGTGTTTTCAAAGGCTTTGTGAAGGTTTGTCTGTGCTTTGGATAACTCTTCACATATTTTGAAGAGCTCAGCAGTACTTTTGTACCGCTCTGTTAAGGACATACTTCAGTGTTATGAATATTGTAAGCAAAGCAGTTTGCTATCACTGTCTCCTTCTAAGAATAGCCATTCCTATAGATTGATGTCTTAAGTTATTGGTATTGTCAGCAAACTATAGTAATACTGCTCAACTGAATGTGGTAGCCAGCCAAGGCAGTCTTTGTGTACACTTTGATTCTTTCCATGGCAAGAGCTTTCACTTGTTCTACAAGCTTATTTGTGCAACAGTTTTAACTTCTATTTTTATGGACTGCAATAAAGTATCTAGACATTTAATGTGTAAGCCTGAGAATAGCTGTTTAAGGCAGATAAAGGTGGAAACATGAAATGCCTCGTCAGCAGACTTACAGGAACCAGGTATCAAAATGGGGGGGGGGGGTTATCTAATAATTTTCTGTAAATAGTTTCAGTTAATTTTATCTATTAACTAAGTAAAAGTTATCTTCTCAAGAGTTACAGTGCTGGTTTGAGCTAATTGGAATATTTTAATGGAGAAAATTATAGGCTGTGAAAAGGAAACACTGGTGATGTCTACTTCACTCATAGGCTTGCTGAGATGGATAAGAATAAGTACTCAAAACATAGATAAGTCAGTCAATCTCTTGGGCACAGTGTCTTGGTCTATCAGCTTCTGGCTTTTCTCCTCTCTGCTGAGTAACCTCACTAACCACTTTCCTTCTAACCCCCCTGGCCCATCCTCCAAACTCACCTTGCCTGTAAGGCAAACCCTGGGGTGGGGAGAAGGTGGAAAGGTGGTTGGGAGCCACTCATGGGGTCTCTGATTTCTGGAAGGGGAGTTGTGTTTCTGTGTTATCTTTAACTTGTATATGTCTGTAAATATTCTTGTACCTCCTTTATTTCCTTCATTTCTTAATGACTCCCAAACCATCACAATTGTAAAGAATTCTTACTACCTAAGTGACTAGAAGGTCATATTTCTTTAAACTTAAAAACATACTAATGTCAGTGACAAGCTGCTAAATTCAGTACTGTAATTCCAATATCAAGGTAGTTTGTGCTCCTGAGAGGCAATGACAAACATTCTCTATTGTAAATTTAAATATACCACCACATCCTTCACATGAAGCTCATTGTGTGTTTGTGGTCCTATGCTTAGTTAGAAAGCAACTCCAGGCTAAAACTTGTAGCACAAGGATAATGAATCTGTTGATCTCAACATGATCCTAGAGTATCACTGTATCACAGTATCACCAAGGTTGGAAGAGACCTCAAAGATCACCAAGTCCAACCTATTCCCACAGACCTCAAGACTAGACCATGGCACCAAGTGCCACGTCCAAACCTGCCTTGAACACCTCCAGGGACGGTGACTCCACCACCTCCCTGGGCAGCCCATTCCAGTGGGGAATGACTCTCTCAGTGAAGAACTTTCTCCTCACCTCCAGCCTAAACTTTCCCCTGGCACAGCTTGAGACTGTGTCCTCTTGTTCTGGTGCTGGTTGCCTGAGAGAAGAAAGCAACCTCCTGCTGGCCACAACCACCCTTCAGGTAGTTGTAGACAGCAAAAAGGTCTGCCCTGAGCCTCCTCTTCACCAGGCTAAACAATCTCAGCTCCCTCAGCCTCTCCTCATAAGGCTTGTGCTCAAGGCCTCTCACCAGCCTTGTTGCCTCGTTGCCCAGGTACCTTTGGTTAAAAGCCTGCATAGCACAGGGAGGGTGTGAGTCAGCTCATGTCACACAAGAATTCCAGATGCAATGCAGGTACAGACTTACTGCAGCAATTACAAGAATAAAGATCTGAGCCACGTTGAAGTATTTGTCAGATATCTCCTTAGGTGATTATAATAGTAGTTTGATAATTGAATTACTCGATACTAATTGAAGTAAGCATGTCAGAAGATAGAGGAGAACAAATAAGATAATGCAGGAGTTGTTAAACATACAGAAGCTGTACTATGTAAACAATGGGCAGCAGATGACAATTTAGATAGATATTCCCAGAGAATTTATTTCACACAGTTGAAATTAGGACTGTATGGAATAAAGAGTACACCTGGTGCATTTTATGTAAGTATATCTTGGCAGTTAATGCAGAAATGAAGCAAGTGTCATTTCTTAAAGCGGTGGATTTCAACCTGTGGACCTATAGTCATCTGTAGACTATTTGCAGATGGGTTGAGGAAGGATTATTTTGAAAATACAGTTCTTACTGTTGGTAGGCTTCCAGTAAGGATTAAGAAGTCTCAGGGTCCGCTTGAAAATTGTGTGGATCCACGGATCAGTAAAGGTTAATCACTGTGGGGTAAGTGATTCAGCTGTGAGATATCTCAATGTGAGATAGCACAGCATTGGTTAATAGCCTAGTTCCAAATGATTGGATCTTCCAGACAGGATATCTTGATGTTTTAAAAATATAGAATCCTAGAATGATAGAATGGTAAGGTTGGAAGGGACCTCAAGGATCAGCCAGTTCCAACCCCCTGCCATAGGCAGGGACACCTCCCACTAGCACANCATCAACCCCAGACCCCCAGGTCCTTCTCCTCAGGGCTGCTCTCAGCCATTCCTCACCCAGCCTGGACTTGTGCTTGGCATTGTGCCTACTCAGGTGCAGGACCTTACACTTGGCCTTGTTGAATGTCATGAGGTTGGCCTGGGCACACCTCTGCAACCTGTCCAGGTCCCTCTGGATGGATCCCTGCCCTCTAGCAAGTGACTGTGCCACACAGCTTGGTGCCATCTGCACACTTGCTGAGGCTGCACTGATTCCTCTGTCCATGTCACTGACAAAGATGTCAAACAGCACTGGTGCCAGCACTGACCCCTGAGGGATGCCACTTGGCACTGGTCTCCAGGCGGACATTGTGCCCTTGATCACCACTCTCTGTGTGCCACCATCCAAAGATTCTTTCCTGTTTCACTCTAACCAGAAGAAATCCTGGCAATTCTGATTCAGTCTTGAATTCCTGATATCATATCCAGATTTCACCCCTCCTTAACTACCTTAGCTAAGTTAAACATCTCAGGGCCCTTTGGATAAACAGTCCAGTTCTTTATTCACTTCCTTGTGCAAAGTATATATACATTAAACAGAGAATGTTTGAGTCAGAGATCTCGAACATTTGTGTTTGGGTTTGTGCATACACTGCTTTTGTTCATATATGGAAGGTGTGGAATCAGATTTCACTTAGGTCAGTCACATTTCCCTCTGTAGTATTGATTGATAAAAATTATCCAGATGAACCAACACTATAAAACTAGAAATATTTGCATTGTGTTTATTTTTATCTTGTTTTCCCATTTTATAATGAACTAGCAATGTATAAAGAGTTATAATCTATTTCCCAAAGATCATTTCTAGCAGTAAGCAAGTTCATGTGTGCTTACCAAGGCCTTAATGAGAAACTTAGTGAGAAACAAACATTTGTGACCAAGTATTACCACACTAAAATAGTTTCAAGCTATTGTTCAAAGGATAACTGCTTTAAAATGAAGGGAGAGAAACTGAATTTAGCCATATTAGTCAATCTCCATCATGTCTGCAATGCAGGAGTACCTCAATTTACTCTCTACTGTAATCTCTCCCAACAAATCCATGTCAATAAATCAACATTTTCCAAAGAGGTTTTTTTTTTGTTTGTTTGGTTTTTTTTGTTGTTTTTTTTTTTTGCAACATGCATCAGTATTGCATTGATTCCAAGTACAGGAACAATGTGAGATCTGGGTGACAAGAGCTGTCCTTGTCTACGTGTCCCTTGTACAGTGGTAGCTGTGTTTGTCTGGCACTGCTACAATTAAAGTGATGTCTGATCATTCATAGTCCACTCCCATGCTGCAGCCACGACAGTGCAGAGACTGTTGTCCAAACTAGTAAGGGTGATGCTCTTACAATGCCCAGAGAGAAAGAAGCATGCCACCTGAGAAAGGCAGCAGTACAGAGTAAAGAGGCAGCTGCCTTTGGCATCTCAAAACACGTTTGCAACAGCAGAGAGCTCCCTTGGAACTGCTGTGATGAAGCAAACATCTCTGCTGCCTCATTCTGCCCTGCTTTCTGTGAAGCTTTCACCTCACTGTAATCAACTCAGAGGACCAGATTTAGAATCATAGAATGGTAAGGTTGGAAGGGACCTCAAGGATCATCCAGTTCCAACCCCCTGCCACAGGCAGGGACACCTCCCACTAGTACAGCTCACTCAAGGCCTCCTCCAACCTGGCCTTCAACACCTCCAGGGAGGGAGCAGCCACAACCTCCCTGGGCAACCTGTGCCAGTGTCTCACCACCCTCANTTTTTTTTTTTCACTTTCCTGGTTCAATTCCTCAATAAAGATAATTATCTTGAGGAATGTCACAGCTGTAGGGGATTTTTTCCTACCTGTGAATCTGACTGTGTCATGTTGCTAAGGTTCCTGGAAACTAGGTTATGACTCACTCTTTTTCCTCCTCTTAGAGCACCTCCAAGAAGATTAAAGCAGGTCATAAAGTAAAAATGCAAGTGAAGGAAGAGCTATGCAGCTTCCTCACCCTGCAGGAGTTCAAAGAGTCTCCACATGCTTCAAAGTCTCCAGGGATTGTGGGCAGGAGCTGACGGTAGGTTCCCGGGTGAATTGCTCTGGCCTGAGCAATAGACTGAGATGAAGCTGACCCTTAAATAAATGAACATCCCAACCAAATGTTAGATATCATTAGTGGAATGTGTACCTATTAATCATTGGTGGAGGTGACATGTCCTGGGAATGTATTTAACTCGCCTTATTTAGTAGAGTGTCAAGGCCGTGTAAGCAGGTGTCCAGCTTTATTTGCTAAATTATTTAGGCCCTGTAGGTGAATGCCCTTGATTGTTGGGGCTATTAAGACCATATTAGGGAGATCATGAAGGTCACACAGCCAGGGGTTTGGCCCTGTTGGGAAGGATTTGTCAAAACCAAATAGACAGACACACTCCCTTAGTTCCTCCCTGGGCCCTGGCCAGGCTATAGGAGGAATTTAACAGGACAACAAAGCCAGATATTCATGCATTTGTAGTGACATGAACTTATTTATTCGACAGTATAAAAGCTGGGCCCTCTTACAGTGCTTTGGAGGTCTCACCTGTGAGTGGATGCACTGTGTAGGACATCCCAGTTGCTGGGAAAGGTTCTCCAAATCCTCACCATAACTGGGGCTCCCTAGCAGCTGTGGATCTGGATGGTGGTAAAGTATTGGGGCAATTGGTGATGTATCTTTTTCAGCACTGTAGCTAACCTTCCTTTGATGTATTTTATCTTTGCTGTATCATTATTATTGTGCTTGTTCTTTTAGTGCTCTCTATATAGTTAAATGATAAGTTTACTTCTTAAACTTGGTGTCTGTGTCCCTTGTGCTGACCTCATCAATCAGCAATGTATAAATTGGAATCATGGACGGGATTCAATAGGTAAATGGATTGTGTGAGATTGGGATTTGTGCTTAAGCAGAAATAAAACCTTTTGATGTTTCACAGAGGAACCTCTTGAAGCTAGCAGAGGCAGAATCTCTTGATGTTTAAACAGAGGCAAAATATCTTTAAAAATCCCGATCAAAGATCTTTTCTGTGTTTCTACTTGGAATCCCACCATTCAGTAATACACCAGGACACCCCAGTGCTCCTTTGGAAGTCAGCAACATTGGTTCCAGCAGTATCTCCTAGATCTCCTGCTGTTGGATATTCATATTAACCAGTTGGCCTCACATTAGCAGTCTCCCTCTGCTCACAGATCCAGCCCAAATGTAGCAAGTTGCACTTGAACGGCTCAAGAGCTGCAGCTGGCTGAACCTGCCACCCACCATCTAACAGAGCCAGCAGTTTCCAAATTAGTTATAAGTCCTTGCAGCTAATAATGACAACATTTATCACTTGCTCTAGATAAAGAAATTAGCCTGTTGCCCTCTCACCTTGTAAATGTGTGGAAAGGGTGAGTCAAAGGAGGGAACCTCTCAAAGACCAGTAGGGCCAGAAAGCAATACTCAAAGCAATAGAAATCTGAATAATTCTGTGTTGCTGAAATTGTATTTTACAAACAGAAATTACTGATGAAGATTCTGATCCTCATCAGACACTTACCAAAGCCATCATCAACTTTACTGAAGCTGCTTGGTTTTGAGTGACACCACACACTCCTGCATAAAATGTCTCTATCAAGTTTAAAGGCATGTGTAACTGGCTCCTTATTACTGAGAATGATCAAGTTGTGGAAGCAAAAAATCAGGAAGCTATATGAAGAGACATGCCATGGCAATGACAACATGTTTGATGTATTTATGAACCTTTTGTATCAGGAAAAGTAGTTGAATATGAAGCAGTCTTAGTTGGCTTTCGTAACTGCACCTTTTTCTGTCAGATTCTGTCAGCGTAAGGGCATGCATGAAAATACATAACATCTGGATGAAATACAAAAGTGTTAACAATCCCTTTGGTTCCTATCAATATGTTAAAGAGATTGCTCTAACTCTTCGGGTATCTAAGGTGCTCTAAGCACTTCTGCTCAACTAGTCCTTGAAACCATGGCTGAAAAGCTGATGCTTTACATTTCTGTCAGGTAGGGTAAAGGTTCCAGAGAAATACTGGGTGCAGTGAGCTGAAAAAGAGCTTTTTATTCCAGATGCAATCAGTAAATACAAGTCTCAGGTACAAATTAAATCTCAGGTACAGGCTAAATAGGTACAAATGAAAGCCTTTACATACTGCATTGGTTACAAGATCAAAATGAAGATGTAAGTTGCTTGAAAACTGCTGATTAATGGTAAAGATTAATAGTGGCACAGAAGAGAGGAAGAAAGGCTACACTGCCAACCTAACTATTGAGTTGTGATCTATAAACTACAGGTTACCAGTAATGACAGGGTAAGAACCACAAAGCACTCCCCTGCTCCCCAGATAATTAGCCAGTGTCATGTCAGACAGTTTCCAGCAGCTTAATTATGAAAGATAAGTAATCACATCAAACGTGGGAATACATCAGGCTGGTGGTNAAGTCGACTGTGCCACACAGCTTGGTGCCAGCTGCAAACTTGCTGAGGGTGCACTGATTCCTCTGTCCATGGCACTGACAAAGATGTCAAACAGCACTGGTGCCAGCACCCTGGCACCCCTGAGGGACGCCACTTGGCACTGGACTCCAGGTGCCCTTGATTGTGCCCTTGATCCCCACTCTCTGTGTGCCACCATCCAGCCAATTCCTTACCCAGCAGTGCTCCACCCATCCAGTCCATGTTTTTCCAGTTTGTTGACCAGGATGCCATGTGGGACAGAGTCAAATGCCTTACTCAGGTCCAGGTAGAATGCATTAGATGGCCATGGGCACCTGCACCAGAGTTCATACAGAAGGACCTGAGGCTTTCTGTTGCTAGAATTTCCTGGGAACAGGGCTGCAGTGTGCATCAATTGAATCCATTGGTGTTCTGCAATAAAATGTAGCCCTTCCTGAAGCGTCCTGCGGGTTGGTGATGCCCTGGCTGATTCTCTTTGAGTCCATAGGAGCTGACTTCATAGGGGCAGAGTTTTGTTTAGCAAGTACATTTGAGATCCACTCCTCTTCTGCTTTCCTGTGATCAAGGAGTGATTTTTCTGCAAAGACAAGGGAGAGCCACCCAAACCCTCCCCTGCATATTAAATGTGTTTGAGCATCTTAACATGTCTCTCTGTGCTTGTTTCTGGGATGGCACTGATCAGCCACAAAACCTGCGTGCCCTTAGAGTCAATAGGTAGTTGCCATTACATTTATTCAGGTGAAATTAGTTCAGAGTTCATCTTGAAAATTTTTAATGCAAATAAATGAAAACTTTTTAATGCCAGAATACCCTTGTAATAAAAAACTCCAGTCACTGAGTGCCAAACAGCTGATGATTGTTTCTAATAGTGCCAGCACTATGTGGAGCTCACCTAATTTTGCAACTCGACAAATCATATTAGATTTTCCCAAAATGGGATTTTCCCAAAAAAAGCATTTTCTCAAACTGGTGCACAGCTGAACAACCAGAGCTTGTGTAAATCATCTCTTGGACGTTTCAGAATGTCATTTTCCCCCCCAGCTCTTTAAATGTGAGATTGCAGCTAAAGTAACAGAGCATGGAATGCTGGCAATAGAACCAGGTAATGTGAAATTCATACCTCACACCTGCTTTTCTATACCACTTAGGCTGTGCCAAAATGCTACTCTCTTGTTGGAAGCTAAGCAAATATCAGATGCCTTTCATCTCTCTGACATGTGTGCCACATGCCACAACGTGCTCCAAGTCTTATTTGCATAAGAAGAAGAAAGAATCAGTCTTTTGTGTTCTTTTATTGCAGTCATTGCTGTGGTGAGGATATTCTTTTCCTGGCAGATATAGATTGCCTAATTGGTCCCCTCTGTCCAAGTGTCTCTTTAGTTTCTTTATATCATCACCTTGCTTGTAAGACTTGTGTTACCCTGGTTTCTTTTTCTAGTGTGTCAAACATTTGACCAAAGATAAGCAGATGTAAGGTGAAAGCAAATCCGATTTTTCCCTTTGCTGCATTCTTTGCTTCTTTTTACTGAGCACTCTCTGTTTTGCTTTGTGGCAACACTGTTCTCCAGAAAGTCTTCTATAAATTACAGGTGTCAAGCTAGTTACAGCCAGTGCTGTGGGTTTAAAGGATGAAGGATTTCCCTACTGCCTCCTTACTTTCCCACTCCTTACAGTCACAGGCAGCCTGGAAGCATTCTTGACCAGGATTTCTTTGGTGGAAGATGAAGAATGGTGGCAGGAGAAAACCCTTGCTGGCCACAGTGACATCTCCCTCTTTGCCCTCCTTTTTTAAGAGTGGGTCCATCTCTCCTTTTGCTGAACTTGCAGAGATTTAAAAGGTTCTAAGAAAACAAAGAGTGCTCCAGTCCTGGGCAGGACTCAGCTGTCTGTGCACAGGTGCTTTTAGACAGTGGATGCATTCCGCCTGGCTTCCAGCTTATGAGAAGTACCATGTTATATCTGCTAGCCCATGCAGATAAGTTGGATATCCCAATGTACCTCCAAAGGATGTTTTAAGAAGGGCACTTACATTGCTGGATTTTGAAAGCATAGGAAATATTGTAATTTAATCCACTGGAGGTGGAAATAAATCTGGGCCTGCCTCATAAAAAATTGTAGCTCTCTTCAGTAAAGGTTTTTTTTAACATAAGATTCTAGTATTAGGAAACCAAACTAAATTCAGTCTCATTAGAAGTTTATCTTCAGAGATCTACAAAAGAGAAAATGAAAGAGTATTTTAAATTTTTGGTGCATTTTTCACTCTGTCTTCAGAGTGTGCAGTTGGTTCGTGAGTAGAGATCAGCATACGAAATAAAACAGGAGAAAGGGGATGTATTAGTGTGATGAGTATTGCTGTGGAAAGGCAGTAAAGAACAGATAGTTCAGTTGTTAAATATTCTCTTATATGTGAGAAGGGTGAAGAATTACTAGCTAGATCTGGAGGATTGTTTGGGAGTATGATTTTCTTTCTCCTGCTCCAAACTAACAAGCAGAATGAAAGTAAACAAATGGCAGCAGCCTGTGAATTAGATTTTCATGGCACTAAACCAGCCTAACTCTGTTGCTAGAACTTAGCTGCTAGATGATGTTGAAATGGGTGGACATGCTGTCAACACTGTCACCAAATTTCCACATCTTACAGCTTGCCTGCCATATTCCAGTTAGATATAAGATTTATTAGTTCTTTCTTGCTTGCCTGGTTGAATTTCATACGTTGTTGTGAGAAAGTAAGATCTCTCCAGTTCCAAGCAACAAGCAACAGGAACCTATCTTTAACCTGCTTTGTCTTTTATTTCCCACATGAGCCAGCCCAGTTGATGAGTCTGGCCTTTGCTACACACAAGCAACTCACTAATATGAGAGTTTTATGGAGCTCTGGAGAAAAGTGACCCTTGCATATAAGACAGCCCCTAGATAGAGACTCCCCTTGTGACTTCCCCAGAGAGTTACTACAGGGCTCGACTGTACCAGGAATGATTTTGATCTGATCTAAATTCACAGCANGTTTGGGGTTTGGGTTTTTTTTTGAGGAGAACTTCATCTTCATGATGTTTAGTTATTATATGGCATCAAAAACATAACTGGGAGATATGAAAAAATGACATGGGTGTTAGGAAAGAGGAATTGATGTTACATATCCAACATCTCTTGAACAGGGAGAATAATGAGAGTTTACTCTCGTAAGAAGCACACTTCAGATGGGCTGCTTTTGCCTCTTGGGTCTAGCAACACAAGAGAACCACTGCAGTTTAATTGCAGCAGTAGTAACAGACTGTCTTGAACAGTGTAGAGAGAAGACTCACATCTTTCCCCATTGGACTCCTCCCAACAAGATTTCAGTGGTGCTGGTTGCCACCACAAGAAGCAATCATTTTCAGTCAAAGGTGCAGAAATGTTCTGATGTGCCTGGGAGGTGGTGCCCTGCCATGGGATGGCATCTCTTAACCAGAGCAGAGCAACTCCTTTCCTAAAATATGTGTCCGCATTCACAACTGCATAGTTTGCAGTCTTCTTCATTCATCAGGTCTTTGTTGCTGCAAAGGGCTCTTGTGCTCTTTGAATTTAGCTAAACAATCAGGTAATTGGATGAAACACTGTAGGGGAAAACAATATGATTTGCCACTGCACAGTGCACTGCAGAAGTGTGGTAACAACAACAACAATCCTGGTAATTTTCCTTTTTCCCTTTCATACACTCAAATGAATGTTCCTTAGGTAATTAGACTCTCAGGCTGCTTAAATGTGAAGCACTCCAGTGGCTACTTCAACCATTTGGAAGGAGAACACAGCAGCTTCACACAGAGAGGGAAATTACACCAGCTTTGCTTTCCCCCAGGAAACAAAGAAAGATGTTCTCCACTTGAAACTAGTGTCATTTATCATTTCCTGTACACTAACAGGCTGCAAGATTCAACACCAGGGTAAAGGTGAGACACTGCAACGAATCTGAAAGACCCTAGATTGTATGAAATAGAAATATGTGCTGGGGGTCACGTGGAGCATGAGTATTTTTAATTGATTCCATGTCAGTATTTACACTCAGAGTGACAGCAGTGCTCTCTGGTACTTCCTGAAAGGATTGGAGGGAGAAATTTCTGGAGGCAAAGGTAAAAAAAACATGGTTTAAAGTTTTCCATCTCCCATAAGAAAAACCATTAACAGATTGAACAATATTAGGATGGAGGATGTCCAAGGAAACCCAAGTGACTTTGGTTGAATATTATTGGCTATTTTCTGTTCACAGTGTTCATGGTGCCTTAAGTTTATGTGACAAGGACTTCAGTGATGAACAACTGAAATGTGAGCAGTAAGACTTTTTTGTAATTGATCCTAAGGTATTCCCTGGCTGGGTGAATAGATAGAAATGCACATTTTCAATTACATACATGCTTGTCCCAGCAGCTTTAAAATCCACCCTCTGAGCCTCTCTGCCAGCCACACAGATACATCTATGGGGCTTTTTCTAAAGTTTAAATGGCTAAAAACAGGATTAGAAAAAACTCATGAAGAAAAGGTTTATCAGGCACCATTAAGTACAGCAGCTCCATGATAGTTTTGCTGCCTAAACCCTTGATTCCTGGACCAAGGGGTTGTACAGCTGGAAATTCCTCAATATTTTTGGCTTCTTTATATGTCATAGAATACCAGGTTGGGAGGAACCTCAAGGTTGTCTAGCTCTTGTATGTAGAAGTCCTCTGCACATTCCAGGAACTTAGTGGATGGCAGGTGACCTGGTGTCTTGTTCTTCCAACAAATGTCATCATAGTTGAAGTCACCCATAAACTAAGGTTCTGTTGACCCCAAATTTGCTTAAATGACTCAAATATTGTTTTGTTGGCATTATTNAACTGGAAGATCCTTGAGGTCCCTTCCAACCTTACCATTCTATGATTCTATGATTGTCTTGGTTTGGAGGTTGGTAGCAGATGTCTGCTATAAGGTTTCCCTAGGAAATGCTCCTCTGATCTTGGCCCAGAGGCATTAGATAGAGCTTCACCATAGTTAACTTCTATACATTCAGGGTTCTACTCAACATAGAGTGCAACTCCTCCTACTGCTCTTTGGTTTGGCACTTGGGACCCCACCTCTCGTGTCCTTTAGTTTAAAGCCTGCCTCACCAAGTTGGCCAAACTGTTGCCAAGGACTCCCATGCCTCTTCTGGGCAGATGGCTCCCTAACAGACATGGGGGACACCGAAGAATGTCCCAGTGTCATAAAAGCCAAAACCCCTGTGATGGCACCAGCCATGAAGCCAGAAGGTGATTTTGCATTTTGCAAAAATGTATTTCCTTATATTTTCATGCCTGGCATGACTAGCTGACTAAGGCTGAATTCAGGACGTGCTGAGACTGCAGCAGGGTGTACTGAGTAGAGTCCACTTGGAATCTGGACAGTAACAAAGCACTAATTGGCAGATGTTAGTATTTGTGGAAGGGTAACAAAGTAAAGATGATTGTGTTACTCCTCTGTGCAGCCACAACCAGTCTGTTGTGCAATTATCTGGAGAAAATACTTGCAACTAAATAAATCACTATCAGAGTATCTCAAGACCCTTTTGGTAACTCTTGTAAATTTAGTTTAATTCCACTGTATACAAAAGGAGTTCCTGCTGATGTACAATAGTATAGGTTGCAAGAAAATCTGCACCTCTAGTTGTCTAGTGCATTTTGGACTTGGATGTGAGGTTTTTAGCAAGAGGCTTACTGCTGAAAAAAAGGCTGTGTCCTTCTGTGAGATGTGGCAATATTGTTGTCAGCCTGAATGCTGAAAATCAGGTCTCACATTGACACATGAAGGTCTTGGTATGAGAGGTGGATCTTTGCCTAGTGTTTTACAGACATCAGCACAAGCACCAAACAATGCAAAGCATTTGTCTTAGTCACTGATATGTTGGGCTGGTGAGGTTTTTGTATGAAGCACACCTAAGCCAGTAGTTCTTTGAGCAGCAGGACCAATGGTATTAATTTCCAGAGGATTCCCTCACATTTGAGAAGATAAAAGAACACCTATCCAACTATTTTCTGCACTCGAGGCAGACCTAATGCCACTCCTTTGTGTGGCCTCTGAAAATTAGCAATATAGTTACAGTCTTTGTGTTCAAGTCGTGTCTGAAGGAAAGCTACAAACAGCTTCTCAGATTTCCTGCTCCATCTACTGTTGTGTGACTGTATCACAACACAGGGCAGCTAGAATCACCCATCTCTGTGGGCACCATCAGTGTAGCACAGAGGACTTAATCGCAGATGAGAAGGCAAGGATCATTTTCTCATTGTGAACAACAGAGTTCTGATTCTTAAAGGAAAATAATCACCAATATAATGAACAGAATGGAGTTCAAGAATTGAACTAAGTATTTCACTTTCAGGAAGCATCAGGTAGGAAATTAGCTGAAAGCTAAGGTTCTCTCTGCCATATTGAAATGTTTCAACAACAACCTTCCATCCAGCTACTTATCTCCATGAAACTCCTACAAATCCAAGTCATTATCTGTCAAGTGTGGTTCCAGCCGGACACTTGATTAAAAGTACAAAGATGGAGGATGACAGGCAGACAGACCCTACATGAAGACAGCAGGAGGACCAGCACCCTCTTTTGTACACCAAAGCTAGTTTAAAATGTCAGCTAACAAGAATTGCACTTTGGCTGTTGTATGTAGGCACCAGAACTGCCTCAAAAACTCAAGATGTGAGCACAAGCCAGGCAATCCCTATGCTAATATTAACAGGAGATACCACAAATCTCTGTGCCTGCAGAACCTTCCCCTTCCTTATCTGCCTCAATCAGACATGATTTTAGGGTTCAGTCGTTCAGCTCTGAATAAAGCTGAGAAGTTGCAGTCAGCTCCTTTTGCTGGCATTTTTAAAACTGTATGGAGGCTGGCATGTGTTACAGCTCTGACGTGCTAGAGGTGCAGTCGAGAACAAATTCTTTGAGTGCAATTTGAATTCTTGAATATGGGATGCCAAGCAGGATTTGAAAATGCAACTTACTGAGCCATTACAGGCTGCAACTCACTGAGCCATTACAGGCAAATTAGGCTCCTGGTTACTCCAGAGCAGTCTCAAAGAATAATTTGGCAGCATCATATTGAGTAAAATAAGACTACTGCTAGAAGAGTGAAACAATGCAACACGAGCCCTTGATACACTTAATCAAAACATGTATTTTTGTACAATTTTACCATCATTTGTTAATTTAGAATATAAATTTGGAGTGAGATAAGATATTTACATAGCTGTACAGAGCATTGTGTGGCTTAGGGCCACCCATTAACAGAAGGACAACCACAGAGAGTTGAGGCATTCTTCTGCTTTTCCTTAAGTAGCTTCTGCTTTTCCTTAAGTAGCTTCACAGTGTCTGAAGAGCCACTCAGGGTAATTAAAAATATCCAGCACCACAAGCATTTTCAACATCAGCAGTAAGAAGACCTCTGCTACTTTAAGGAATGTGTTTCTCATTCACAAAGGTCAGATTCCATTCGAGCCACTGGGACTCTCCTGTAGTGCAGCACAACCCAGACTGATACTCTGCTATACCATGGCAGATCCCTCAACGTGTGCCATCCCCCAACAGCCCACGTAAGGTATGCCTTGGTACAGCAAAAGGCCACTTGCAAGGAAAAGCCCCTAGAATCACACAATGGGTCCTTCATGAGAGCTTCCTGCTCCCTTCAGAAGTTGGGCATAACTGTGGTGGAAGGCCCAAATTATACCTGGAACACATACCCATCTTGCCCCCCCCACCTTTTCTCCCCTTCTTCCCAGGTGGAAGAAGCGGGAAAGCAGGCAAAAGCCTTGGCGCCTCACAGTCTACAGAGGTCACGATGCTGGACTTGTTCATCTCCCTTTTTTAGTGAGGTAACTTGGGATTGGTTCCAGGGATGTTTTTTGTCTGTTGCTATTGGTCAAAAACACTCTGTCAAAATGCCTAAAGCCCCCAGCCAACTCATTTGTTTGCTGCTACCATCTTTATTTTGGCTGCTACCTGTCTGCGCCGCTTTGCATCACGTAGCAGGGGACTTGTTCTTCCCCACAAATGGCAGACCTGATCCTGCCTGCTTGCCGCACCGAGCCAAGGTACTGCAAGGCTTGCCCCACACCGGGATACAGCTGCCTGCCTGAACTCAGCCCAGCCCCAGTCCATTTGACTCTGGCCGAGTCTAGATGACAGCCTAGCAATGATTTTATGACCCCAGGACTTGCCGGGCCCGCTCCAGCCCGAGAGCTGACCCCTTTGCTGTGCACCGCAGCCGATCGCACTGCTCCAGCCCGAGAGCTGACCCCTTTGCTGTGCACCGCAGCCGATCGCACTGCTCCAGCCCGAGAGCTGACCCCTTTGCTGTGCACCACAGCCGATCGCACTGCTCCAGCCCGGGAATCTGGATCTTGCTTCGCCCAGGGGCTGACTGCTCCGATAATCTCCTGGGAGCCACGGAAGGTTTGCCTCGCGTCCGTGGATCTCCTCAGATGTGTTCCATTGGAACTACGCAAGCAGCAAACCTCACCGCATCACCGCCACGTGGAAGGCCACCACATGGCAGGGACTATAATTTTCTTCATTAAAGTTTCTACAGATGCCTTTGGATTATAAATACTGAGACTCCAACCAGTGAGTAAACTAACTCTCTTTTCTGAAGTTCCTGAAAGTTTATGTCTAACCTTTAAGCAGCAGTTTGTGCTGCAGGACTCTCTAGTTGCTTAAGTTTTCTAAAATGTTTCCCAAAATCATTTAAATTAATTCGATTAAATGTAGATACATTCTGCAAAGACAGTTTTACCGACCGCATAGCAGAATCTGTGTGTTAATTGTAAATAAGTTGGGGGGAATTTTCTTTATTTAATAAAAATATTTAATATTTTCATATCAGCCTCATTACAATTCACTTATAACCCAGATTCAAACCCCTTTTATGACAATAACCCAGCTGTTACTGTCTGCTGGAAAGAGCTCTTACAAATGCCTGCCAAGCACCAGCTCCTTGACAAAGTGGACCATCCAAAGGCTGAATCTCCTCGAAGGACACTGATTTTTTTGACCTGGGGCAGTAGGGGAGGATTTTAATGGACAGAATGCATAAAATTGAAATAATATTTTTTTCATGGGTAATGAGGAAAAGCTGGTTTGAATTTTTAAACATAGATGCTGTCTTTATTGCGAAAGCAACACCTTTTTGGGGGGCATTCAATTTCCTCTAAGCCATCTTTAATAATCATTATGCTTTTATTAAATTTCTAGCCCTAGGAATAACTATTAGCATTGATTAAAAGAATAAATTACCGATTAAAAGTTTTTCCATCGTGGTTTCATCCCAGTCTTGCTTAAATACTGAAAACTGTCAAGTTACCAGCATGAAAAATTGTTAATCTCAGTCTAAAATTAAGCAGTTCAATTTATCTGCATAAATATAGATTGATACCTTTAATCCCACAGAGAAAATTCCATATTCCCAATACCAGATCCTGTCACTTAAGATTGCATTGCTGTTGAAGTATGGAGATCCTCTTAACATATGATTTATTTTTAATGCTTTAACTGAAAATATAAAACTATCACATTTCCCTTCAATGGATTTAAGGTTTTTTCCCTTTCCAGCTACTCGTGAGCACTGCACAAAGACTCAAAACTGTTGGTGTAGACCTCTGGAGTAGTCTTCAAAAGAATAAATGACTACTCAATCAGCATTCTAGGAATTTGCCTTGGAAACACCCATAGAGGCTGACATAAAATGTGAGAGAAAAGGAAGTGACAGCTGTAAAAAGAAAACCATGATACAGCCTAGTTCAGAATGAAAAGTCTGTCACTTACTATTTAAATTAAGTAAATTAAGTTGCTTTAGACCTATTTGTGGCCAAGAAAACAATTGAAGAGACGAAGTTGTGAAGCTCTTTCAGGGTGTGCCCATAGTAGGCTCCGTAACTGAAGTCTTGATTTAAATTGCTAGTCATTTATATCCACGTAGGTTCTCTTCACATGACAAGTGTACACACTGCTTTAATACCTACATCTGTTCCAGCTCATTAAACCCAGCTGCTCTTTACTTTTCCTCTCATCCCCTTATGATTCAGTGGTAGTAAAACTATCTCTCCCAGGCCATAAGCGAGAAGCAGAGAAGGTGTTACCTGCAACCAGCCAAAGAAAGTCTAACACAGGAAGGACATGGAAGTGTTGGAGTGGGTCCAGAGGAGGCCATGAAGATGCTCAGAGGGCTGCGGCAGCTCTCCTATGAGGACAGGCTGAGAGAGTTGGGGCTGTGCAGCCTGGAGAAGAGAAGGCTTCCAGGAGACCTTAGAGTAGCCTTCCAGGATCTGAAGGGGGCCTCCAGGAAGGCTGGGGAGGGACTATTGACAAGGTCTTGCAATGACAGGACAAGGGGCAATGGGTGTGAACTGGCAGAGGGGAGATTTAGACTGGATGTTAGGAGGAAGTTGTTTGCAGTGAGGGTGGTGAGGCACTGGCACAGGTTGCCCAGGGAGGTTGTGGCTGCTCCCTCCCTGGAGGTGTTGAAGGCCAGGTTGGAGGAGGCCTTGAGTGACCTGTACTAGTAGGAGGTGTCCCTGCCTATGGCAGGGGGTTGGAACTTGGTAATCCTTGAGGTCCCTTCCAACCTTACCATTCTATGATTCTATGATTCTATGNGCTAGTTGCCTTTAAAGTGTTCCAGTTTTGCCTGTTCCCTGTATGTATGCATTTCCAAACCGTGCGTTTTTGAACCTTGTACATAAGTTTTGTGGTGAGATTTAATGTTAATAAACAGTTTTCATAGTTATTAACAATCTCTGCCTGGATATCAAAATTTATATCATTATTAATTTTGAATACTTTCATTACAGCACCTTAATTTCACAACACGGACATCTAAAAGAACCAGTCTTGCTCCTCTGGACAGAGATACTGTTCATCTCTGTTCTCCAGACCTTGACAGATGCAAAGAGCCTAAGATGTTCCACTGGTCAAAATGGCAATGTAGAAGTTCTTCTAGGCAAATTGAGACATCCTGGTAGGAAGCTTTCTCATTTTCTTTGTGCTTCAAATGCCAGTGTGGTCTTTGCTCACATACCACAGTACAACCAATACCAGTCATACCACAGTCAGCTCCCTGTGGCACTGAGCCCTACAAATCTGATTCTTAAGCTTTCATACAATAATGCAACACTGTTTTTACCCCAAAGAATAGCTTCTTACTTAGGTTGCAATAGGAAGAGGAGAATCAAACCCATTTCATCCATACTAGCAGCTGAGTCCCTCCTACTTTAATGAAAGCTCATAAAAGCTGGCAATGCTACCACAGCATTACAAGGCCAGCCTTGGTCTGCTGGCCACATAAGGACAAAACATGCTGCATGGGGCTTGATGCTTATGTATCCTAGAATAAATTCCTACTGGTATCCTTAAAACTGGAATTCTCTTCTGTTGGTGCTCCCTGTGTCCCACTGAGAAAGAGGTCCCTTCTCCTATGCCTGTACATTCCATTTGCCTAAGCGGGCGCCTTGTGCCCCTCTCCCTGTGGCAGAAAGAGCCTGTTGGACAGTGATCATTTGTGCATATGTGAGGAGCTCTGTAGATGTCTTTCACTCCCCGTAACACAAGCCTTCCTCAGCCCCCTGCACCTTACTGCACTGCTGTGGTAGGCCCAGAAGGGCTGCAAGGCCAAGGGATACAATGTGGGAAAATAACCATAAAGCCTTGTGAAAGAGATTTGATTGAAGTTTCCCTGTCTGTACTGGGTTCTGCATAGTGTTAACACAGCCTTTTCTCTTGCTTTTACCCACACTGCACTCCACCATCTGTCCATAAACAGAAACTTTGTTTCAGGTTGCTGGTCTGGACCCTGGCTGCAAGCAAAGACATCAGTGATAATTTCCCTAAGACAGGGTTGAGGACTTGATCCAGCACGGGCCCTACAGCTCCATTTGATGGCTATCGTAGCCTACCAAATGCATTTGCAACTGAGGATGAGACTAGTAGTGGTCATAGAGAAAGCTCTGTGGGCAGAAGCAGCAGGGTCAGACCTGGTTTCTAGGAGAGAAACAAGCATGCAAGCAAACATTGGCAGAGCCATATGAGTCAGACTTAACAAATCAGAAAAAGAAGAAACATCATCAACAGTGAAGTTACAACTGATGCCAAGCTGAGGCTGCCTGAAGAAGTATCTTGTGTAATCTCATGACTGGTGACTGAAACTATTTTGGTAGCTACTGCTTGCTACAGGGTGACTTCTGTCATGGTCAAGTGAAGAAGCAATCTGTTCCTTGCCATCATCAGCATGTGTGATCTCAGATGGAGAGCTGATATCTAACCTTGCAGTTTGGGATGTCTTCTACTAGGATTTAACTGAATACTGCTTTTCCAGTATGGAAAATGGCAGGCTAAGGAAGTGACTGTGTATTTGTAATCTATCTGTGCCTAGCATACACTGGGTTTAGGACACTAATGCTAGCATTCAGGTGTTGTCCTGGGCAGTCTCTTCTATGAGCTGTCTTGGCTCTGTTGGCTAGAAAAGTCAGTGGAGAGGTAGCTGGTTCCTCCACGTACTGCCTGTGCACAGTAAGGGGGTGAAACAGGAAGACAGGTCTTTTGTGAACAGGTTTCTGTATTAAGTGTCTTGTTTATGTGTTCAGTTCAGTGTCATGCTTACAGTTCTTCATTCCTGGCAGATGAAGCCTGATGTTACTGCAGTTCTTGCTCCCTCTTGACACTTGCAGTCCTTCTTCATCCACTGAGTCACAAAAGGGTTTTTAGCACAGAAACACTTTTATCGCCTTTTGCAATTTAGCATCTGCAGTAAATGAACATGGATGGACTATGAGATGAAGACCATAACCATTAAAAAAAGTCATGTTTGAAACTTGCAAGGACCTCTGCCAAGCTAAAAAGTATTTTGTTGATTATGATCAAAACCATTATTTATATAAAACCCCTGAAATTTTCAGTCATTGCTATTATTTTTGCAACCTTAGAACCTAGGAGTCAAATGCTTCTGGAAGACAAACATTGAAAGAAGAAATAAAGGCTTAGTGAACTGTCAGAGGCATCTAGATGTGACCTTGCTAACAGAAAGAATAGGAAAAGGCATTTTCTTTTATTACTTTACCACAACAAAGAAAATACTGTGATTCTCTCCTTGTATATCAGGACTTACACTTTTCTATGCTACAACAGCCACTGAGTGCTTTGGGAGAGGAACATCACCCACTGGAGGAGAGGAGGAAGAAAAATAAATTACAGTGATGTACAGGTTGAGTTGGAGTTCAGCTACCTTCATGAGCAGGGAGCTAGAGGAGACTAGCACAGATTGCTGATGGCCAGGAAGGGTAAGGTTACCACAGAGTGTCACAGGTGTAGCTGCAGGATGAGAAAGCATGAGCAGACTGGACTCTGCTGCAGATCTCTCTAGCCCCAGTATAATTTCTATACTAATGAACTCTAGACCAGAGAACCCCTTGAAAATTCTGTCATGGGCAGGAGGTTAGGCAGGATGTTGGCATCAGCAGGGGTTTGGGCCTCTTCCTCTTGTGCCCACCACAACAGTGGGGAGAAGAGCAAAAATACTGATCACATTCAAGCCCATCAGTGGGGAGGTGACACTGCATGGTGTTGGGATCCTCTCCACAGGTAGCAGGGGTTTTTCCTTTGCAAACTTTGCTTACTGCCTACTTCGTTCTTAACAAAGCTATAGTTATTCTTTTTTAAAGTTGTTTTATTTAGGTGTTTAATCTTTCACCTGCTTTAGTTCCATTGGCAGATAAGTACTTAAGGAAACACAAGGAATGGGCTGGCTGATCCAAACTTTCAATAGATTTCAAAATTACTGTAAGCCATTGCCAGCTGGTGTGGATGTGGCAAAGTAACACAGCATCCGACTTCCTCACCCTGTGCACACAAAGCTCCAGCACACAAAGCCCTTGCAATGCCTGCCTCTTCTGGACTGCTCCCAGTGATGACAGATGAGCTCTTTAATTGCCTGTGCCAGGCCTGCAAACTGATGGTGTCCTAAACCCACACCAGCAAAAAGCTCTTTGCATTTTCTTTGTAAATGTTGTGCATTTTACCTCCCACCCCTCTACTTTCAGTAGCCCTGGGCTTCCTGGCACCTCAGCTGGGTTACAGACAGTGCCACTTTGCTTTCGGTTTGACTAATACTGCTTCTGCCTCCATTAAGCAGCAGCTTGGCCCACAACTGAGCCACCTCCTGCCAGTTGCTCTCATAGCAGGGAACGGCCTCATCAGCCAGGCTAGGAGAGGGTACACTGAACTCTCCTGAAGCAACAGCACGAGCTCATATTTTGTAAAGGAGAAAAGCTGCTTTCATATTCAAATAGGTCTGGACCACACAGCACCGTGCACACTGCCAAGGTATCCCACAGTGGCATTCACAAAGGCTGTGTCTATAGAAGTAAATTAGACATTCCCAGGAATGCTCCCAGGTGCTGAGGCCAACTGGCACTGGAGGGCTGACATCTCTGTGAATAAATTGTCTCATCCTCCCAGTCAGTGCTTCTGCACACAAACCACCACCCTGTGCCTAGGCATTGCTGCCATGGGCCAAATGTGTCCCAGGGACCTCTCTCACTGCCTACTAGAACAGATACTTGAAGGCATGCTGAGCACACTTGAATCTGCTAGCACAGGAGCCATAGAATATGCCCTCCTACGCAAATAAGTCATCCTCACTGACATACCCACAGAGGCTCTGTAGACAGTCGCTGTGTGTGCAGGAAAGGGATGTGTATGACAGCCATCAGCAGCACTTTGGGACTGTCCTCTCCTCATGCTGGCTGTCACTTGCAAGGGTGATAGGAAAATCAACCATTTTGCAGTCACGACACATTGGTAATTACCTCACAAGCTTCCACCACCACCGTATCAATTGCTCACTGGTTGGCATCAGACTGACTTGATGCTGGCTTTTAATGAAGTCACCACCCAATAGATCTCAATTGCAGTCTGCCTGGTGCTGCCTTCTTTGAACAGTTCCATGAAGATAATGCTCTGCCTGCATGAGCCCTTCAGTCAGCCCTTACCATCTAGGGTCTGCAAACCCCAGCAGAGCAGAGGTGACTGCAAAACATGAAATCAAAGAGCTGTGACCAGCAGAAATTCCTCAATCTTGTGACCCATCTTCTTTAACATTTCCATTAGTGATTTCAGCACAATAAGAGCAGTGTTGGTGGGACTTGCTAATGCCCCAAAGCCGAGTGGTAACATGGAAAGAGAGGAGGCTCGGGCATCCTATTGGAATGAGCAGATGAACTGCAGTACTGCAGTAGCAGAAACTGGATGAACTTCAATAAAATGAAAGACTAAGTATCTGAGAACAACTAAACCTATATGACAACAAGGGCAGTATTGTTGCCAGCCAGAAAGGATGGCACATGACTGCCAACTGATAGGAGAAGTACTATGAACCAGCATGGGAGGCAGTCATATGAAAAAGCAAACAAGGCTGCAGGAAATGTTTGCAGGGATGAGGCCTTCTGAAAAGCCCTGGTCACTGTGAGAGTAAGTGAAAGGGAGAGGAGAGGGCAGGAGAGCAGCCAGTCTTTTATGCAAGAAGGCTGGTGGCTCTTAACTTGGCTGTCCTGATAGCAAGGGAGGGTAGGAGCAGGAGTACACTTTTTGCCTATAATTGTACAATGGAGGTGGAGCAGGAACACTTCAGAGAAAGGATAATGTTTGCACAAGCCAGCGTTTGCCTGTTAGATATACAGTTAGGCTGGACGTTAAAACATGTTCCTCTCCTGTAAACCCATCCTCTCTGGAGCAGCTATTCAAGCAGAGCAAAGATGACATAAAGGAAGAGATTTTTAGGTGGTGTAACTTCAAAAGAAGAACAGCATGACGTGCTCACCTGTGAGGGCCTGGCAATCCATATCTCCACTGCAGTCCTTTGTCCTACAAGGAATCAGCAGCAGTCTGCACTCACATAGATCCTTGCTTTCTGTCACCTGGGGAGTGCAGAAAATATCCAGAGAGGGTGCAGCCTGTAACAGCTGTCTCCGTGCACTCACCTGGATGGTCTCCATGTCATGGCCTGCCCCAGCTTCTGCTGTCCTCTAAGAATCTTTTCTCAAGTTTTGTATCACAGAATCACAGAATTAACCAGGTTGGAAAAGACCTTTAAAATCATCGAGTCCAACCTATCACCTAACCCTTCTAATTAAATAAACTATGGCACTAAGTGCCTCATCCTGTTAAACACCTCCAGGGATGGTGACTCCACCACCTCCCTGGACAGCCCATTCCAGTGGGTGATGACTCTTTCCGTGTAGAACTTCTTCCTAAAAGATCATTTACATCCATATTTTCTTACCTGAGAAGAAAAAAAAATTGATTTACTGCCCCATATTATTAAATTCAGTGATGGAAAAGGACAGCAGTGAGGAGGGTGCACAGCTGGAGTGCATTAGTTTGCCATGTTGGAAGGATAAGAAGTAAAATTCAAACTGCATGGAGTACAATGTGCACTCCAGAAGCAGGGACATCAGAATATGATCCCCAAAATCTGACATGCCTGCCCTGTGTTGTGGTAGCACCAGTTTGAACACGAGAGCTGGTTATGGTCAGGAGCAGGGACTCTTGCAGACTGCTTGGCTAATTTAGCTTCAAGGACCTGGGAAGATCTTACATGGATAGCTGGAAGGAGACTTTCCTGGCCACTGCATTTATGGAACCCTCTGAAACTGGTAGTGACCAGCTGGCCTTTCTGGAGGGCCGCACAGTGGTCATAGAATCATAGAATCATAGAATGGTAAGGTTGGAAGGGACCTCAAGGATCATCTAGTTCCAGCCCCCTGCCATAGGCAGGGACACCTCCCACTAGTACAGGGCACTCAAGGCCTCCTCCAACCTGGCCCTGAACACCTCCAGGGAGGGAGCAGCCACAACCTCCCTGGGCAACCTGTGCCAGTGTCTCACCACCCTCACTGCAAACAACTTCCTCCTAACATCCAGTCTAAATCTCCCCTCTGCCAGTTCAAACCCATTGCCCCTTGTCCTGTCATTACAAGACCTTGTCAATAGTCCCTCCCCAGCCTTCCTGTAGCCCCCTTCAGATACTGGAAGGCTACTCTAAGGTCTCCTGGAAGCCTTCTCTTCTCCAGGCTGCAGAGCCCCAACTCTCTCAGCCTGTCCTCATAGCAGAGCTGCTGCAGCCCTCTGAGCATCTTCGTGGCCTCCTCTGGACCCGCTCCAACAGTTCCATGTCCTTCCTGTGCGGGGGGCTCCAGAACTGCACACAGTACTCCAGGTGGGGTCTGAGGAGAGCAGAGTAAAGGGGCAGAATCCCCTCCCTTGCCCTGCTGCCCACACTGCTCTTGCTGCAGCCCAGCACTCAGTTGCTGTCTGGGCTGCACTCACACTGCAGCCTCATGTTGAGCTTTTCATCACCCCAGACCCCCAGGTCCTTTTCCTCAGGGCTGCTCTCAGCCATTCACCACCCAGCCTGGAGTTGTGCTTGGGATTGTGCCTACCCAGGTGCAGGACCTTACACTTGGCCTTGTTGAATGTCATGAGGTTGGCCTGGGCACACCTCTGCAGCCTGTCCAGGTCCCTCTGGATGGATCCCTGCCCTCTAGCAAGTCGACTGTGCCACACAGCTTGGTGCCATCTGCACTCTTGATGAGGCTGCACTGATTCCTCTGTCCATGGCACTTTCAAAGATGTCAAACAGCACTGGTGCCAGCACTGACCCCTGAGGGACGCCACTTGGCACTGGTCTCCAGAGATACAGAAGGAATTGTCCTGCTTGGGAGCTGAGAGCTGGGAGTGACAGCCCAGGCAGCCAGACACAGCCAGTGATGATGATGGGCTCAGACACAGCCCAGGGATCACCAGACCCATCTGTAGTGAGACAGGTGTGGGGCAAGTAAGGAACCGTGCCAGGCAGAGGCTGAGCACAGGCACACCTCAGCAGAACAAGGCTGCCCTGGGTGTGAGTGCACTCCCAGCCCCCACAGGTGCAGCCCAAAATGAACATCAAGAACTGGGCTTTTTCACAAATGGCAATTTGCATCCTTCACCCAACAGAGAAGGTCTAGGTTTAGAACAGGGAACTAGCAGGAGCAGAAGATCAGGTCAGCAGTTCTTTAACTGCTTTCTTTTGTTCCTGCCTCCAGGACAGCAATCACCTGTGGCCCCATTTCATGACAGGAATTAGTAAGGGAGTTGGGAATGAAGAGTGAAGTGACATGGGGTGGCATGGTGTCCTCTTCTGCAATTCAGCATGCCATGATCCAAAATAACCCTCCCTCCTCACTGCAAAGAGATGTCACTTGCTAAGTACTTGCTAAGTCAGGAGGAACATAGGATAGAAACTACTTTGGAAAAGTATTCATTGCAATTTGGCTGAAAACAGGAAGGGTTTGAAGCAGAAAACTCAGCAGGCAGCAATTCTTGGTCATATTTGTCTGTTCACAAGGGACAAAATGTTGCCCAAGCACTTCATCCTGCTCTTCACTAGGAGAGGCAAGTCTGATACTGAAAACAGCAAATTTTCTTCATGTAGTCATGCTTTGATTTCCTCATCTGACAATCAGAGGTGCATCCTGAAGGACTCTACTTATCACCAATCTTTGATCACTTCTGTAACACACCTGATGTTTTTCTCAGGTGAGTCTTTCTCAGATGGTGGTGGGTCTGGTTGCTCATTGCTTTCTGCTAGGACAGGCACTTTTACTTTGAAGCATTCAAAATGCTCCAAACACACAGAAAAAGTGGTGTAAAAGACTGACAAAATTGGGACTGTTCAGCCTGGAGAACACAAGGCTCCAGGGAGACCTTATATCTACATTCAACGCCTGAAGGGGACCTCCTGGAAGGCTGGGTACGGACTGGTTAGAAGAACTTGTAGCCATAGGACAAGAGGTAATGGTTTTGAAGTGGAGCAGGGTAGATTTAGGTTGGACATAAGGAAGAAGTTCTTCACAATGAGAGCGGTGAGATACTGGAACAAGGTGCCCAGGGATGTGGATGAGTCCTTGTCCCTAGAGACATTCAAGATCAGACTTGATGTCCCTGTGCAGCCTGCTCCAATTGGAGGTGTCCCTGATGACTGCATGGGAGTTGGACAAGATGACCTTTGAGGGTTCCTTCCAAGCCAATGCAGTCTGTGAATCTGTTAAACTGTAAGTTTAAAAATGTCTCTGGTACTCCACTGGGCTGTACCACCAGTGCACACAGCTGGAGGCAACTGGTAATGTAAGTTTTGTTACTAGCTTCAGGAAGAGCAGAAGCAGGTATTCCTGTGGGAGTCTGCACTAATTGTTGCTAGGTCGTCCTCACGATAATCTTGCATGCATTCTTCATTAATCTGGAACTTACTGCTGTCCTCCTTTAGCTGCCAAGATAGCTTCCAGAGCATGTTCCCTCAGAAACTATTGTCTCTGCAACAGTTCTCTCTTTTTCTGCCTGTGAGGGATTGATTTCAACTTCCCAGCAGTATTAGCTGGGTCTGAAGAGAGGAAATGGGGAAGAGCAGAATGAGTGGTGTCTCAAACCATTTCACACGTGGTGAGACTGTTGTAAGCAGTTCCCTCTTCTCCCCGTCAGTCTTAGCCCCACCATCCCCTCGGCAGTGTCATCACAGGTCTGCCAGGCAGCCAGATGAACCAGGCAAATTATCAGAATTAACAATAAGCTTCTCCTGGTGAGATCACTTCTGGCCGCGCAGCTCACACTGTCCTACCTGCCAGCGTGACAGAGGGCGCCTTTGCGGTCAGTGCACAGCCCTGTGTGCCTGCTCTGCTGGCATCAGCACTTGTGCCACTCCTCTGCCCAGACAGGGGACGTTTGGTTTAAACTCTTCAAGTGAGGAAAAAAAGGTTTTCAGCTGTTAAGATGGAAGTGGAAAGGGTTTCCTCTCCCCTTGCTCACTGAGACTCCTGGGCTGTTTCTGGCACAGAAGAAAAAGTGGGGGTTTGGATGAAGCAGGCATTACGCAGAGTAATTGGGATTAAGCAGTAAATGAGAGATTTCCATCACAGATCTGTTCTGGATAACATGCACAGCATAGTGAAGTGTTTCTCACACATGTGCTTTGCTGGTTGTAGGAAATCAGAGATAATGTGCCAGGGCTCAATATATTCACTTGATCTAGTTGTGTGGGTGAGATCAAGCCACTACTATTGGTCAGGAGCAAACACTGCTGTGAAGATAAAGCTCATTTCCACCTACAGAGCTCTGTTGTATTTTAAGTTAAGATCGTGGTTTGGACTTTAATTGAGCATATCAGTAAAAAACATGTGTTGGTGTAAACTGATCCTTATAAGCCAAATACAAATTAATACAGCAATCATTAAAGTAACATTGCAGCTATGAAACTGCACGTTCTAATTACTGGTGTTATCTCAGAGGTTTACATTCAGCGTTCTCTGTTCTGGATACAATTAGTGAATATTGATTTGGAGAACAGAAAAAGAACCTCTCGGTGTTAAAAGCGGTGTAGCTGTATTTAAACCAAGAGGGTTCCTTTTCCTTTTTCTGCCGTGGTTGTATCTCTAGACCCCCCATCTAACAGCAGCTGTGATTTATTTTTAGCTTGCTTTCTTTGCATATTTAAAAGGGTGCTTCCGTATGGTATGAAGCACAACCTAGTGTAGCAATTAACTGGCAAAGGGACTGAGCTTTACTGTTCCAAGTAAGTCACAAATTAATTTCTGCTATGAATCAAAGGCATCCACACGAAGTGAACAGTGTGCCTTTATGACACACATACTGTAGGTCTGTCCTTTGGAGTGGGCTCAGCAGAGTACACAAACTGATTTCAAAAGAAGACATCTAGCAGTGAGTTTAAATGCCTCTAGCTGAGTGTTGTGGGCTTGTCTTTTTAATTCATAGTATATAAATTCAATATTGCTGAAATCAGCAATATCCTTTCACACGCTGTACATCTCATGGACCAGGATCCAAAGGCTACATTTGCATCTAAATACAATGATCCAAGCAGAAAATATGTGGCTTTTATTTATAAATTACAACGAGCTTTTCTTCTCCTACTCAGAATGGTTCTCTTTAAAGAAAAGGAAACTCCATTTTCCAAGAAATGATGAACAACTATCTTCATATTGTTGGGATAAGGTACACTGAGCTTGCCAGTCAAGACACAGGAGGAGTCATAAAGCTGTGACTATATAAAAGGGTTTACTCTGTCATTTTTAACTAGGGAAGCAGCCTTCAGCAAACAAATGATGTGGATACAGAGCAAACTCTTTTTATACCACATCTTAATTAAGAATTAATTAGACAGTCCTCCTAAAGAAAAAATTAATTGCCAGATCTTCATTGCTTTTGTTTTATTATTCTAAATGAATCTCTAGGGTTTCTGCCCTAAAAGACACAAAAAGCCTTCACAACTGGAGAGCATCTTGATCTCTTATTTGTACCCATTAGAATTTTAACTAGCATCAATCATTGTTTTTTTTTCATGCCCATAACTCCTTTCCGCCCCAACTTCTCTGTCCTGCACAGCTCTCTTCTAGGCAGTCACTTTCTGACCTCAGTCTTCCCATCAGCAGGGCTGGGGGAGGAAAGGCTTCGCTTCCCTATTCTGTTTTGCTCAGTTATAGTGGTTTACAAGGCAGGCACTCTAAAGTTGAGCATATTCTCAAGGCAAAGATCACCCTAGGTCTCCTTCAAGCCTTTCCAAACAGGGCACCCCTTTAAACAGCCAATTAATAAACCAGCAGTGAAGCATGCAGAGACCTTGCCAGACACAGAAACCTCCCTTCTCAATTCATGGCACACTTTCCACTCAAGCTCCCTGAGCCCTTAGCTATCACTTCTGCTTGGCCTCTCTCCAGGTAGGATTAGGTGCATCCAGCAGGGACAAGCTGTACCCAGCCACCCTCTGCTGCTGTCTAGCTCAGAATAGGATGGAAAAGCCAGCTGCCTGCAGTGCTGAAAAATGAGGAACAAGTCTGGGAATCACCTCAGAAAATAGTGGGTTTTAAGCAATTGCCTAGTGTCACAGTAGATCTCTGGCATGTGGGATAGACCCTGACTCCTCTTCATCATCCGCAGCCACTCCTCCTTTTTCTGTTCCTCCTATGTCTGCATTGCAGTCGCCGTTCACAGAAACACTGCCAGGCTGGGTTAAGCTCACACAACTCCTGCTAACTGCTGCTGTGGCAGAAAAAAAAAAAAAAAAAAAAAAACAAAAAACAAAAAAAAAAAACCCAAAAAAACCCAAAACCCAAAAAAACCCATCAGAAATCCTGCTTCAGCAGATTTCTGCATGGCTTTGTGTTTTAAACTATCTGCAGTATGCTCAGAACTTTTAAAAGCCAAGGCCCATGGTCTGCCAGCAGAGCTGAACACCCAGGAATTCAGAGGATTGCTCATTTATTTAAATGTGGGAAGAAAATAAAAAAACACCACAACAACAAAACGAAACAAACAGAAAAAAAAAAAAAAGAAAATAAAAAGTCTAATATATTACTGCGAATTTCTGTTTTGATAAAGCAAACATTACGTTTGGCAGTGACGTTCCCAAGACAAAGATTGCTTTTCTGCTTATTTCTCCCGAAATACATTTTTCTAAGCAAAATAAAACTTGCCATTTTTTTTTTTCTTCTCAAGTACTTGAGAGTTTACAGTATCCACCTTCAAAGCCAGGGGTGAACTTGTACACAGCTCTTTCCAAGGTCTTTTTTTACTGTCATTACTGCTCTGTTTATCTCAGGGTCCCCAGAGAACTGTTCCTGATTTTTACTCTGCAACGCTTCTCTGACAGTGGTAGCAATGGGAGAAACTCGAGGGAGGGTATTTAGATTTGAAACCCCAAAGCCAGGACAAGTTTGGATTCATCTTTGTGGCTCTCTGGACCAACCTTAGACAATCCAGGACTGAAGGCACTGAGCACTGGCTGCAGCACTAGAGATTTCCCTTACAGCAGTGGGAGGACCTCCACACAGATGACCAAGTTCTGCAGAGGATCACATTCCTGCGTGTGGGGCAGATTTATCCCATGCTGAAATTCTTCCACTGCCGTGGCAGTGCTGCATGTATGCCACAGGACACACAACACAACCTTCTCCCCCAGCACATCATCGTCCTGACTTGTATGCATTAACCTTCAATGCATTTGGTGTCTTGCTGACTCCAGATACCAAAACATGACACAAGACACCTTGATCTTACAAGCGTGAATCTTCAGTGTGCGATAGGCTGAGGCCTGCTCTGCCTTGAGTATTTGGTTCATTTGAGTAGCTTGTCCTCCTCTCATCTTTCTCACTACATGTGGTTTTGAGAGATGTCTTCCTGGGCAGCAACCACTGTGTCTGTAGCTTGCTTCACCGTTTTGTGAAAACATGCAGGCATTCAGGGCCAGATGAAGACATGGAGCAGCAGGAGGCTGCTGCCACATTGCAGGATTTGGAGCACAGCATGTGATGTGGGACAGGGACTGGCAGGAGGACAAGGAGGGGGGGAAATCTCACCTAGTTCCCTCAGTGAATCCTAGTCAAGTGCACATACATCTTCCCACCAAGGCAGATACTGCATATTGGCTGCTTCGGGCATTCACGTAATTAAATTAGGATGCCTGACAGATTAAAAGTATGTCTTTGTGACAGGGGAGCCTGGTACCACACTTTTGCCTCTCAGTTCAGACAGCCAGAGCAGAGCAGGATGGAGTTTTATGGAGCACAAAGNAGTGTTTCCTTTTCACAGCCTATGATATAATTTTCTCTATTAAAATATTCTAATTAGCCTCAAACCAGCACATAGCCAAATTCCTCTGCTCCTCTACCAATCTCTGCTTGCCACATAATGTCTGTGGCCCTGGTACTAATGCTGCTGTTGCTATGTATCAAGGGGCTTGCTAAGGAAATGAAATCTCTGGACTGTTGGGAAAGGTTTCATTGTTCATTCATAGGTGATTAATTGTTTACATGGTCATCAAATTGCCCTCTGAGGACGTGATGGGAAAATAAGTCCTGATGATGAAGTACACTGTCAAAATTGTCCTCATGTAGTTTTAATTACTTTGGGTGTTAGGCATAAAACCTACTCCAGCAATTATTCCACATCTATTTTATCGTGGGTCTAGATTCTATGATTCTATTCCACATCTATTTTATTGTGGGTCTAGATGTACACATAAAATGCAATAATTCAAAATGGAATACACTGTTTTGACAGCCTGGTTTTGTTAAGGAGTGTGCTTCAGTCATTAAAGGAGGGAATACAGCTGAAGGTATTTGTGAATGACAGCTGAATGTATTGTTGAATAGCAGTGTGTAGAGCACACTAGATGTTGAAAATGGAAAGAATATTTTTGATCATCTCTTTGCATGTAGGAGCTGTTCTTTCATACTCACAGGCACAAACTTAATACGTGAGAAATTAGTCACTATGCTGTTACACAATTTAATCTGTGGGAGAGCCATGCCTTTGCTAATATAGCAAAAGTGTATCTTAGTGTTTCTGTCTGTGGCTTAGTCTGGAAGGTGAAAAGTTCACTAGTTCTCTGTGAACTCTGTCCCCAAACCAAAGAATTCCTAACACAGAGATGCCAAAATACACCCTCTTGTCAGAGTAGACAAGTCCTGCCCATTCAAATTCCTACCAGTCACCAGAGCATAGTTTCTCTTTGGTGAGGTGTAGGCTGGACCCAAGTCACTTGTGTCTTTGTTGGTTTTGTTATCTTTCAGCCTTGAAAGGAGAATTTGAAGGCAGCATCTTCCAAACATCACCTTGGACATAAGAATCACCATCTTGGGTCAGATCAAAGGTCTATTTAATTCGGTTTTCCATCAACAACCAAGAGCAAAACCCAAAGGAATGGCATGAGAGAAGGACAAGCACATATTTCTCTGACAGTTTCTCACAGCTTCCACTGTGTTGTGACTTCCTTAGCTAGAGGTAGTATTTAATAGCCTATTAAATGCATTCAATGCTAAAGACTTAATATGTAGCATGTACTTAATAGCCCTCAATACATTATTCTTCTGTTAACTTATTCCAGTTGCTTTTTAAACCCATGTATATTTTTAGCATCTGACATACCCTGTGGCAAAGCATTTCACAGTTTAAGCAGTGCCCTGTGTGAAAAGCATTTCCTTTGGTTAGTTTCGAATTTGCTGCCTCCTAGTTGCATTTGCTGCTGCTTCTTAAACTGAGCCAAAGAATGATCATTCCCCTTTCTCTGGGTCACTCATGAGTCTGTAGACTCCATTATGTCTCCCCTCACTTCTTTCTTTTTTGCTTAGCTTTCTCCTTAATACATCCTTTCTTCCTGATACATCTCCCTAATACATGAGGNTCTTCGTGGCCTCCTCTGGACCTGCTCCAACACTTCCATGTCCTTCCTGTGCTGGGGGCTCCAGAACTGTACACAGTATATATCTTAGTAATAATAATTTCTGAATCATTCTTTAATGCTTTCCCTTATAATTCTCAATATTAGGACTGGTTTTTGATCACTACTATGCATTGAACTGACTTTTTTTGAGAATTATTTATGTTAAAATCTCATTCCTGTGTGGTTCAACTCACAACCCATGGCTTGTGCATATAAATTTAGAGTTGGGTTTTCCTGTGTTCATCACTATACATTTACCTACACTGAAATACATCTTCCCTTCCATTACCCAGTTTATTCGTGCTGTAGCTATTCAGAGCTGGTATTTTCTTTTCCTGCATGAATACACTGGAATTATCACACAACCATACCCTGCAATTCATCACTCAGATCAGTTTGGAGTATCTCGTACAGCACAAGCTCTTACAGAGGTCTCTTCAGAACTTGATCTCCCCAGAGCAACCTCTCCCTTCTGCAAGACCAAACCATTTATTACTACCCTTTGCTTGCTATGTTTGCAATCATCATTTACCCAGGTGAGAAGTAACCTTTTTCATCCCATAATACCTTTGGGCTTTAGGAGATTTTGAAAGTCTAAACATAAGGAGTTGTCCACTTGCTTGTTGACAACTGCATGGGGGTCTGAGCAACCTGATCTAGTGTGAAGTGTCCCTGCCCATGGAAGGGGATTGGAGCTAGATGATCCTTGAAGTCCCTTCCAGCCCTGACAATTCTATGATTCTATGACTTCTTATGCTCTAGTATGTTTTGGAGACACAATTTGCCTTGCCCAACAAAGGTGTTTGCTGTTCTTAACACAGTGAACTTTTTGATGCATTCACTGATTCCATTCTTTAGGAAAGCTACTAGCAATTCATTTTGCTGACCTCTTGTGTGATCTCCTCCACAGGCTTAGCAGTGCTGTCAGCATGAATCCCTTAACTGTGATTCTCCTTCAGGTCTCTTGCATGAGCAATTAGATATTTGTCAAAGCCGACAGTTAAGCATTGGCCTAGTGCCCTGATGTTGCCGGACCAGAATGCCAGTCCAACCACAGGCTGCAGGACATTAGCAGCTCTGAGTCAGCCAAGACAGCTGACTGCCATTGGCTGCAGGTGTGTCCCACACCATGAACATCACACTCCAGGTAAATGAGGAAGTTTGAGGAGAGCAAATCTTCCTGCTGGGGCTCCTCCTCCTGTGTGCTGTATTCCTATTTGGTGTGACTGCTGGACCTTTGCTGAGCTTCAT
>WBNM01044831.1:0-11173 GCA_013399055.1 Ramphastos sulfuratus | reverse complement strand
TGCTTTGCTGAGCTGTCCAGGCAGCGGTGTCGGCTCTGCAGGCTGATCTCGGGGGAGGCGTGGTAGAAGACCTGATAACCAAGGTCTGCAAAGTGCAAGTTTTGTAGAACCCTGCTGAGATCCTCCACATCCTTGATCAGTTCGAGAACAGAGCAAGGAAGCAGTAGAGTAAGTTTTGATACAGTCTATCTGCCACAACGACAGCTAGCCGTGTTTCTGGTAGGGGACAACCTCTTCCTGACACTGGCACATCACTGCTACTTCATCCACGATGAAGCCTAATCCTACAATATGCTGATTTCTTTGAAGCCAGGCTCAGGACCAGTGCAGGGATATGCTTTAAAACTTGTCTTTCATTTCTGTTAGCACTCTATTTAGGCAGAATTGTCAAATATAATAGCTACAGTATTGGCACAGGCTGCCCAGGGAGGTGGTGGAGTCACCATCCCTGGAGATGTTCAAGAAACCTGTGGGCATAGCATGTGGGGACATAGCTTAATAGCCATGGTGGTCTGTTTATGGTTGGACTAGATGATCTCAGAGGTATTTCCCAACCCAAACAATTCTGTGATTCTATGAATAGCACAAATTTATCAACAGGCTCAGAGGTTTCTCAAAATCTTATGGTGGAAGGCACAAAAACCTCACCAGGATAGCCCTATCCGGGCAGTAAAGCTGTGTTAGGCTGACACACCACATTTGCCCAGCTCTGTGCCAGCTGCCAAAGGCTCCCAAAGCTTATTAATTTAGGCAGGGGCCCACAGAAACACAGCCATCTCCAAGATCCAAGGAGACTACCATTCCCAGCTCTCGGCTTTACTCACACCAAACTAGCTCTAGCTCCTTATCTGTAATTTCCACTAGTTTCAATCTCTCTGTTTCTTTGAGCAGCCATGGGAAAGGAACCCACCTCAGATGAACTCAATCACTTCCCATGTAAGTGTTCCATGTCTGTAATATCAACTGGCATGTATCTAACTTCATTTCTTTTACCATCCATTCATATCCCTTCTCCACCAAAATCAGGCTTTACAAATTACATACATGGTCATCTTAAGATGCAAAATGGCAAACAGCCTTTTCACTCACAGTCATTAGCAATGCAGGCATCCAAAGTCTTTGTTATTACTACTGCAAGTTTTGTGCTTGAGTGACTCAAACAGGAATGGTGCACCAGCCTGACCAGAACTTTAGCTAAGGTGTCCAGTCCTCCAACAGAAACAAAGTATTGCTGTACATATGCTTAGTGAAAACAAAACAGGAGAGAGGGCTCTTAAATAATACAATTTGCAAAGTATTTTAGCATGTTATCAATCACCACAAATTTCCTGTGCATGCATTAATCCTTACATTTCCACCCATACAAGAGAACTGAAGTCAGATATAAATTAATCTCAAGAAATGCATTAATTGTCTTACAAAGTAGCTACAGGAAGCACAGAGCCCTGATGCATGCATTCAAATAGCAAACATCACACCTGAGTTCTACCTAAGTCATTGTTTTCAGAGATGTAATAATGACTTATATTTGTAAAATGGTTTTAGCCACACCTTCCAAAGAGTTTTCACAGACCTTACCAAATGCAGCTTTGTGGCAGTTTGTGCACTTAAGCACAATGAAGCCTAAGTAAAGATGTTTTTCAGAGTACAAGTTGGGAGAACAGCCAATAAATTCATAAAGACTGACAAAAAGATATCAAAAATGTAACTATTGATTAACTATCGATTTAAACTTACAAAAAAAAAAGCAGACAAAACTATTTCAAGCAAGAGCTACACTTACCATTATTTGCAACTGTGAGAGCAACAAATGAGCAAAGAGGCCGAACTATCTCAGGCTCTGTGCAACTTTCCAGCCACTCCTTAGCATACAGAAAAACTGAGCAGCAAATGTTTTGATTATCTTCTGGAAAAGTAAAACCAAACAGCCACAAATCAGAATGCAATATGACAGCAGGAATGAAAAGGGACTCCTGTCACACGTGAGAACAACTTTCTCTCAGGGTTTCAAGGTCAACTCACCGTTCTGAGGGTTGTTAACACAGGCACAGAGAGTGCTGCAGACTGAAGACCACAGCTGGTAGCACTGATTAAGGGCTTCATCTGGCAGATTGATCTCAGATGATGAAAGAGTTGTTCTGTTGAGAGCAATGCAAACCAGTCCCAGACAGTCAAGCAAATCTAACTGGAACCCAGTTAGTCTATCTTTTTTTTTGCTTGAATTGCAACTGTTTGTTTACCTGAATAACTGTAGCAGAAGGCCTATGCAGCCTGTGTCCCTGACGTAGGTTTGCCCGCTTTCTGAACAAGAACACACACATACAACTTGAGAGAAAGTTTAGTGTCAAGTTTAATTTATACATCTACATTCTATTTCCATTTCCTAAGCATATAGCTAAAAAAAAACCAAACCAAATGTAAAATCACACTAATACATTGCCTAAAATGTTCCATTTCTTTCTATGTCTGTATTTTTCTGTCCATTGTCAGTAACTACTTGTTTGCTTTTGCTTTTTTTTAACTATACTTTTTTGCTTTTACTCTTTAACTATAATTTCATTATAGTTGCTTTCTGGGATTTAAGAAAATCCCAGTGAGCTATGATCTATTTACACACTTCAGGTTCAGTTACATGCAGCTATTCATCTTTCTAAGTTAACTTTACCAAAGCTTTACCTAAAGTGTTCCAACCCTTGGTACTGCAGATTGCCAAACAGCAAAAACTGATGTTCTAGCACAGAAACAAACAAACAAACAAAAAAAAACCAAAAAAAAAAAACAAAAAAAAAACACCAACAACTTACTATTATTTGAAACCAGTACTAAGATGACATAAACAGCCATTCTTTTCAAGTTCACACCAGAATCCTTATTAATTAAAAATAAAGTGAGGTCTTCAAACAATGCAGAAGTACATAAAGTTTGTTGACAATAAACTGAAACCATAAAATAAAGAGCATTAAGTCCTCAAGCAAACCATTCATAACCCTAAAAANTGCCTATGGCAGGGGGTTGGAACTGGATGATCCTTGAGGTCCCTTCCAACCTTACCATTCTATGATTCTATGAAAAACACAGCACAAGCAGAAGTAGCAAGATGGGATTGTAACTGACTCAGAAAAAGAACTGGTATTACTCATTACCATTACTCTCTATTATCATTCCTAAGGTAAATAAAGCTGCTTCCTTTACTATGCAATGAGCACTTGACTTTGCAAGATCATTTATAAACATCAGACCACCAATTTCTCGAAAATATTCACTGGCTTCACCTAGAACAGAGAAAAAAAAATCAATTAAACTTTTACTTTTGTTTCTCTGTAAAACTGAAATTCCAAAGATGTTACAGCTTCTCAAGCCTTGCATCCCTTAGGCAGGTTATTTTGCAGTGACAACCAGCTTCTTAACACACATTTGAACAGACAATTGTGCTGCTGCTAAGGAAAAAGGCTTCCTACTGTTTTGTTGGCAAATGGAATAAATGGTGATCAAAGCTTCCTTCTGAGATGCAGGACAGTCCATCTGATATTTAAGGCATTCAAGCAGTAAGTTCAGGTCTGTTTTCATATCTATAGGAACAAACCACAAAAGAACTTGATGTAAATTGTTCTCTCTTATTTACACGACTCTATTTAGTATTGTCCCAAAACTGGCTTCTTTACCCAGTGTGCAAAGACCAATCAACACACCCAGTTTTGGGACAACACTGTTACAATTCACCCGTGAGCAAAAATAAATAGAAAACCCCATGAGCAAAACTGGAGCTACACCACTACTACTCATCTATAAACAGCAAACATCATCTAAACATTTTCTGCCTCATGGGTTGTTCTTTGAGCATGATTTCCTTTGCTAAAGTAACAGCTCACTTTTAGTCTCTCTGCACTTCCAATACCTGTTAGTTAAAGTGATGCATGTGGCTAAACATTAAATTCACAGTGGCAAGGTGCATTAAGTGTATTGAAGTGAACAGTACAGAACCAGAGTGAAAAGGCAGTTGAAACTCTCATGGAGTGAACATGGAATGGAAAGGAGCAAAACTCCCTGTACAATATTTTGTATAGCTACAGAATACTTCATCACTTAGCACAGCAGCTAGAGGCTTGAATCAGGTTGCTAGGTTAGTAAGTGGACACAAAGCATTTTCTGGACACTTACACACAACTCTAGGAAGGTAAATCACTTTGAAAAAAATGTTTCTTAATCTCCTGAGCACAATAAAAATGCTTATTTGATATTTATTTGTGACAGTAAAATTAGATACTGTATGTTTTAACAACTTGTAAGGTTTAGGGTTTCTTGATGAAGTTAAAATAGAATTAAAAAGTGGATAAACATTAGTCAAAAAAGGTGAGTTTGTGGTGGGCTAATTTACTGTTTGAAACTTTGCCATTTGATCTACCCTTTAGGAATGTAGTATGGAATACAAAAATTTGGCAAGAAGGAAAGAGAACATTTCCCCAACAGCTCAGCACTCCATGACAACCCTACCAGAGGCTTGAGACACACTTTACACACTTCAGACAGTAAATGATAAATTCTATTGAGTCTCTTACCACACTGTTTTTTCTGCACCTTTTCATTGTCCATTTTTGCCATATCACTGTTCATGTTCTGCAATGCAAGGAAAAGTGTTTGCTGCTCTGCTTACACTGGCAGTGTTTAGACTATATGCAGTACATCATTTTTCTTCAAACCACTCCAATTTTACAGTATCACAGTATCACCAAGGTTGGAAGAGACCTCAAAGATCATCAAGTCCAACCCATTACCAGAGACCTCAAGATTAGACTTTCTGCTTTTTACACTGGCACCTGACAGACAGTGTAACCTGCTCTTGCATGGCAAAAGTTTTCTTTGGAAATGCAGTGGTTTAGAGTCAGACTGCATTTGCAACTGCTGTGGCATTGTGTTTTCAAAGCAATACAGATCACTCAAGGACTCATACAAGCTGGCCTTGAGCACCTCCAAGGAGGTTGTGGAGCAATGAATCACAGAACGTGATCAAAGATCACATTGGGTAATTCTGTGCTCCACAACCTCCTTGGGCAACCTGTGCCAGTGTCTCACCACCCTCACTGCAAACAACTTCCTCCTAACATCCACTTTCAATCTCCCCGGTGCCAGCTTAAACCGATTGCCCCTTGTCCTGTCATTGCACGACCTTGTCAATAGTCCCGCCCCAGCCTTCCTGTAGCCCCCTTCAGATACTGGAAGGCTACTGTAAGGTCTCCTCCAAGCCTTCTCTTCTCCAGGCTGAAGAGTGGAGGATCAAGTGTGTTTGACCTATGTGCTGGTTTAGGGCCACCAGCTACCCAATACCAGAGGACAGAAATGATATTTACTCCTCCTGGGGAGTAAAAATGAAAATGCTGCACATTGATTTAAAGATTAAAGGGCCTCCACCATCACCCTGAACAACCTGTTCCTCCACCTTCACAATACAGAACTTCCTAATGTCTAAACCATAACTATGTTGTTGTATCTGTACTGATCAAAGCCAAAGACAATGAGGTGAACTGTTATGGGACACCAAAGTAGGAGCAGAAAAACCTATTGAGGCTGGAGAGTTGAACAGGGAGAAACTGAGGGAAATCCAACAAGGACAAGGGTAGAGTCTTACATCTGGGAAAGAACAACCTCATGGACCAGTATAGGTTGTGGGTTGATCTGTTGGAGAGCAGCGAAGGGGAAAGGGACCTGCGGGTGCTGGTGGACAAAAAGATNCCTCCCAACCCCTAAAATTCTGTGGTGCTGTGGTTTGCTGCAGCAGACTTCAACATTGCATGGAAAAGAGGAGATTCTCTCTTTTACCTCCATTATGGAAAATAACCCACTAACATTCCTTCAAACGTCAGGAAAAACACCTTAAGAAGGAAGTACCTTTGTTTGCTCAGCAGCACTGAAATCAAAGCCCACAGCCTGAATCCAGAGGAGGGCAGGGAGCTCATGTGGAGGCTCATGGCCCCAGGCAGTCAGGGCCGGGGCTGCCACTTGCTCCCACACAGCCACACCGGGATAGAAACAGCCAGGCCCGGGATGGTTTTCCTTCTGAAACCCATACATTGGAAGCCCAGAGTGTTGGTGTGCTACTGAAACCAGAATTCACACCAGCAGCTGAAGACCTGGCCCTTGACTTTGGCTGAACATTGTAGCAGGCTTGGAAGCCTTCCAGCGCTGCTGCAGCACTCATCCCTGCCCTCTTCCCTCTCACATCAGCCATCTATGGTTTGTAGCTCATTACAACAGCTTGGTTCTGAAGTAGGTATCTTAACAAGTACTTCAGATCATCCCAAATTCCAAAGGGAAAGAACACATGGAAGGTGGTTGCCTGTTTTGGGAGTTTGTTTGTTTAAAGGACAACAGTCCAAAGATAAGTGAGCAAAAGCCTTCCTCTGCCAGCTGTTAGGAGGGGCACACCGAGATGATGGGCAATGGGGCACGGGTTAGCTACCTGCAGATCTGGCAGCGGCATCTGCTCAGCGACAGAGGCAGCCCCGGGCCTGAGCCTGCAGGAGGCTGCTCCGCGGTAGCTTCCCGGGCCCCACTCGAGCCTGAGGCAGACACAGCTCAGCGGCTCTGGGCTTCAAGAAGCAGGAGGCTGAGCAGCGGCCGCGGGCCCGGCCAGAGGCGGCAGATCGCGGCCCCGCGGTGCCGGTCCCGAGGGGGCAGATCGCGGCGCCGCGGTGCCGAGGCAGCAGGTGGCGGCCCCGGGGCGCCCTCAGCCGCGCGCCCTTCCCGCCTCGGCGCTCGGCCCTGCTCAGGAGCCGCCGCCTGAAGGCAGGAAGGCAGCAGCAGGCCCGGCCGGGTTCGGCTCCGGGACACCCCTCCTGGCCTTCTCTGAGCGCTGCCGAACCTTGGCCCGGCCCTAGGTCCTTCCCATCCAGCTCTGCACTTCCGTGCTTCTTGCCCGTTGCCATTGCCTGGCATTGGCCACGCACAGAGGGCAGGGAAGAACCTTTTACTCAGTGAACACAGCTGAAAGAAGGAAATCCCTAAGCACCCAAGCCCTTTTCCTAAGGTCACAGAACCATAGAATTGAAGCAGCTTCTTGAGTCCAACATTCAACACACCACCACCATGGCCACTGCACCATGTCCAGGGATGGGGACTCCACCACCCCCCCAGGCAGCCTGTTCCAACCCCTGCAGCAAAGAGATTTTTCCTAACATCCAATCTAAACTGCCCCGGCACAATTTCAGGCTACTTCTTCTCTCACTTTATACTAGGGAGAAGAGACCAACCCTACCTCCCTGCAATCTCCTTTCAGGGAGCTGTAGAGAGCCCTGAGGTCTCCCCTCAGCCTCCTCTTCCCCAGACTGAACAGCAACAGTTCCTTCAGGTGCTCCTCAGTTTAAGACAGTGATTGAATTCCAACAGTATTACAGCTTTCCCTAGCTCTTGTTGGACCCTCACACCATCACAGTTACCTTGGCTTCTTTCAGCCTTTCCCAAGTCCTCATCTCCAGCTGCAGAGCAGTTTTCAGAAGAGATTCAGCTCTGCTGCAAACCAGTCCCTTTGTAGATGCACTGCTGGATAGGTGTTGGGGAAAAGGTTGGACTTGACAACTGAAGGAATGGTTTGGGGCGGAAAGGACCTTAAAGATCAACCTAGTTCCAGCCCCAAATGTAACTTAGGCTGCCAAAGAACAGCTGCTGTTTTTCTCTTTCAAAGCCAAATTAGAAAATTCTAGATTAAAAAAAAAAAAAAAAATTAAATCAGGATTTGGTATGATTTTATTTGTCCCCAGAGAAGGGGAATTTAAAAAAAAAAAAAAAAAAAGAGATAAAATTATTACAAATAAAAGAACTTTAATTTGCAGGTAATACAGAAGAGTCCAGCCAGCTGCAGAACACCACAGTATTTACAGGATGCAGCAGTGCCTGGTGGCAACAAATGCAAGATCATTACCCTACAGCTGGAAAGTTGCTGAGGTCTGTGACATTCCATTGTAAATATAGGTGTTATTAAAAATTACAAACTGCCCTGTAATGACTTTGATAACCTCCTGTGCAGCAGCTCCTGGAAAAGAAAACAGAAGGTATTTTAAAAACCAGTTGTTATTTATCTAGAACTCACTACAATTATTTTGGAAGTGTTTGATCCAACTCCTAGGAGGAAAAAATGCTTTGGAAAAAGCTGCTACTTCAAAAGTTAGCTTTACATACACTTTGCTCTATGTACTTTCTCTCTCCATGTAGAAGTGTGTGAGCAGAGAGCCCCACGCAAGGTGCGACCCCTCAAAACGAAACTGAGAAGTTCAATTAGAAAAACCCTGTGTACAGTTACAGTGAATGAAAGGTTCTCTTCACTGTGATCCTTTTGTGTCCTCTAGCATGGAATATTCTGTAATTTCTTCAGAACTCCTTTCTCTAAAGCACTGCACGTGCCACATTTCACTTGATCTGAAAAAAAATCCTACATCCGCAGGGTATTTCATATAGAATCATCTTCAGCACCACAGTAAGCCAAATTGAAGTTAACTGAGGTATTAGTTTTGAGCATCTGTTAAGACCCACTTAGTTTTGATCATGTCCTCAGGTGGAATTGCACTAAGCAGACAAGGCTGTTTCTCTTCAGCAGGTACTGCAGTGTTTTGTGTTAATTAAAAGGAAGATGTTACATTTAATATTGCTCCCTTACTCCTCTAATTTTTTTTAATAAACTCGAAGCCCCTTTCATCAAGCATTTTATTTCTAAAGAGATGTTTAAGCTACTGAATTGATCTACTGATGTTATTTTTTGATTTATTGCTTTTACTGCCTTTAAACTCTCACTGTATCCACTTTTTCTATATGCCCTAGGAGGCCACATCTGGAGACTCACAGTCTGTGTTTACAGTCTCTGCCCTGACAACACAAATGAAGCCAGTGGAGAGTCTGACTCCAGGATGAAGTAGAGCAGGTTGGTTGGCTTGTGGGGACTGTGGGAAGGCAGTGACTTTCTTACCTCCCATGAAGGCAGCGATAGAATGTGGCTCGGCAGCTCCATAGCGACAACTGCACAGCAAAAGTGAAAAATCAGTATTTTCACATCAGTTTTACTGGCAAAGTGACACTAAAGGTATGAATACTTACAACTCATGAACATAGTCATCTTTCACCACCACAGACAAGCCATGTTCTTGTAAGAGAGCAGTAAGGCATGACTTCAGTTTTCCAATGTCATCTTCTACCTGATAGTTGTAGACACCTGGAAGAGAAGCGTTTTGCCACAGAGCTGTAATGCCACATATCTGAAGCTAATAGGTTGCAATGGCAGCTTAAGTATTTTATTTTATTGAAAAGCTTCTAAGGCAATGAATAACTTAATACTAGACTAATAACAATAATTTGACCTTTTCTTGATGCTACTCATGATAATGACAAATCAGTGCAGAGCTGAACTGGTTCACGACCCATGCAAATCATTTTGGTGGTATCAATTCAGGTTACGTTTAAGCTGCTGATTCATAAGCTACTGATTCATAAGTCNGGAATTGGATGATCTTTGAGGTCCCTTCTAACCTTACCATTCTATGATTCTAAGTTCCTTAAGTTCCTGAAGAGAAACAATTCTCAGGAACTTTCACGTTCTTACAGCAGTATGAAAGCAAACCCACAATTAATGCTCTAATTGCAGTTTATAACTAGTAATAAAGTAACTGTTGCGCCTTAATGGGATCAGAAGAACTATACAGTAACTCTGCTATTAACATACCTGGGTATCTACCGTGCTGCTTATAAAACCTATCTACAGCCCGCAGCATCAAGTACAGCACTACTTCACTGTCTGGGTTATCCATGTGGGAAACTGGAAACAGTAAGAGAACTGGTTAGCTGGTACAAATGACACTGGAAAGGGGAGGGTCTGAATTACTTGAAATCAAGTATTTCCCTCATGCTTAAAACTGTAAGTTCTGTAGTAAAAGCAGCTCTTCGTGGAGACAAACTGCAACTGAGCATGTCAGTGATAGAGAATTCTGACTTGAGGGCACAGCAAAGCCATGCTGTACAGATTGGATATCAGCTGTTCCCTGAAGATACATTTCAACTCTGGCAGCTACTGTAACATCAAATGGGATAATCCTTAGCTATGATGTTGCGGATTGGAAGGCCTGCTCCACATTAAATAATTCTGGAACAGGTCTTCAATTCCTTGACAGACAGCTCAGTAGTCTTTCTATACACTACCACTTAAATCTCATTGCATAATACCAACTTTCACTTCAATTACAATTATTCCAAAGTGTCTGTATAGACTGAATGTGTACATTTGGAATATAGATTTTGTCTAAAACATTTGAAGGACTTGCATAAGCTTAAACAAACTTTGATTAGAAGTATTCCCAGCTTTTTCTTTTTTGAAATGTATGCAGGCTTAAAAAATAAAATGTAATATTAATATTGATGTACTGAAAAGATACACTGAGAGGAGCTAAGGCAGTTATTCTCAGATCCTAGGTTAGGTGAAGGCACCTTTCCAGCTCTGCCAGAAATAACTGAAGCACCGAAAACAGAAGTTTGAAGAAAAACAATGTTATTTATGTGCTATCAAAAATAAAAGCTGCAAGAAAAAAAAACAAACAAAACAAAGCAAACAACCTGAAACATGCATCGATCTGTAAGGCCATTTTTGAATCTTCAAAGCCAAACTGAACTCAACATTCTAAGTTGAAATCCAAATTACAGAAGTGCAGAAACAAACAGAACATGCAATAGAATTCTTTTTGATCACAAAAAAAACCCCAATTTGAAGTTGAGGATACAACAGAAGAACGTGCCAAAAAGGAGTACTCACTGATTTCATCCTTGTTAAAGGTGTTCAAACCATACTCTTCAGACAGAGACCTACATCGTACTACTCGGAGAAAAGCTGAGTTGCTGCCTAAGCAGAGTGAGCAGAAAGGACAGAATTACCCCCACAAATGCCTCCCCACCTGCTGAAGCTCTCTAAGTCTGCATCTCTGATGTCCTAAGATGCAGACTTAGCAAAACTTAGCATCACTTAACACTTCTCTACTTCTTCTGGTGGCATGCAGTAACAAAAGCTATTAAATGACATTTAGGGCTATGATCATAAATATTTCAGTGAAATACTCTGTGCTTAGTTTCTTCTAGAATCTAAACAGATCTTGTGAGGAGTGGCTGCGGGAGCTGGGGTTGTGTACTCTGGCAAAGAGGAGGCTGAGGG
>WBNM01044830.1:0-13158 GCA_013399055.1 Ramphastos sulfuratus | reverse complement strand
CTGGGGGCTCCACAACTGCACATCTCATTGTTTCATTCCTCACTTGTTAGGACTGCTGGGATGAAAGCATGTGGCCTTTTAATGGTGAAGTAACTCATCTATAAGCTACCAAGACTGTAGGATTGTAGTGCATTTTTCTCACATGGTATCTCTGAACCTTTCATATGTGAAACTGCTTAATAATCATAGAAACAGAGAATGGTAAGGCTGGAAGGGGCTTCTGGGGCTCTGGGAAGTTCCAGGTGAAGCATTGCTCCCTGTCTGAGTTGAATCCTCCCAGCCTGTGGTATCACAGATCACAGAAACATTCTGGTTGGAAATGGCCCCCCCAGGAGCAGCAGTTCCAAGCCATATCCCTACCCTAAAAAAGTTCACCCTTAAACCACAGCCCCAAGCACCACAACCAAACCACTCTTAAACACAGCCAGGCTTGGGGACTCCACCACCTCCCTGGGCAGCTCATTCCACTCCCTGACCACTCTCTCTGTGAAAAACTTTTCCCTAATGTCCAATCTAAACCTCCCCAGCCTCAGCTTGAGGCCATTCCCCCTTGTTCTGTCTCCAATTCCCTGTGAGCAGAGCCCAGCAGCAGCCTCTCCACAACCTCCTTTCAGGCAGCTGCAGACAGTGCTGAGCTCTGCCCTCAGCCTCCTCTGTTCCACACTAACCATCCCCAGCTTCTTCAGTTGCTCTTCATCAGATTCACTCTCCAGGCCCTTCACAGCTTCCTTACCCTCCTCTGCACTGGCTCCAGCACCTCCACATCTCTCCTGTAATGAGGTGCCCAACACTGAATACAACACTCAAGCTGTGGCCTCACCAGAGCAGAGTGCAAGGGGACAATACATTCTGGACAGCTCTGCTCATCCTCTGCCAACAGGTGAGAAGTCTCTGACCCTGACCCCACAGGGACAGGTTTTGGCCAAGGCTGGTTGGGAAGGTGACCTCCATGCCCCTTCTGAAGGTCTGCTAAGGAGCAGCTGAGGGATCTGAGGGTGTTCAGCCTGGAGCAAGAGGAGGCTGAAAGGAGCCCTTCTGGCTCTCTCCAACTCCCTTAAAGGAGGTTGGAGTCAGGTGGTGATTGGACTCTTCCCAAGGAACAAATAACAGGACAAGAGGAAATGGCCTCAAGATGCTCCAGGGGAGGTTTAGGTTGGATGGTAGAAGAAACTTTGTGACTGGAAGGCTTCTCAAAGCCTGGCACAGGCTGCCCAGGGAGGAGGTTGAATCCCCATCCCTGCAAGTGTTTCCAAGAGGCAGAGATGTGGTGCTGAGGGCCATGGCTTAGCCCCAGCCTTGGTAGAGCTGGAGGCTGCTTGGACCCCATGATCTTAAAGAGCTTTCCCAACCTAAACAGATCTTTGCTTCTGGGCTTCTAAGCAGCTGCTCTGGAACCCACCATAGTTAGACACCAGAATAGCTCTGTGGGGATGGCTGATGCTGAGGCAGCTGTTTCCCTCTGTGCCTGGACACTCTGCTTCACAAGCCTGAAGGCAAATGACTTTTTGGAAAGCCATTGCTGTATTCACAGAGAAATTCTGCAGCTCTGGGCAAAGCTCTCAGAGCATGATCAGTGCAAAGCAGCTCAGTGCAACCCCAACCTTTTCTTTGCAGGATTCCTGCATCCCTGCCACAAATATGGAGACTTCTGTCCATCCTTTAAGACCTTTGAAATGCTGGACACTCTTCTTCACAAGCCTGAAGGCAAATTACTTTTTTGGAAAGCTTTTGTTGTGTTCACAGAGAAATTCTGCAGCTCTGGGCAAAGCTCTCAGAGCATGATCAGTGCAAAGCAGCTCAATGCAATCCCAACCTCAGCTCTTCTTTGCAGGATTCCTGCATCCCTGCCACAAATGGAGACTTCTCTCCATCCTTTAAGACCTGATGCCAAACATCTCTCCATGTGCTGGTCAGGTCTGTGCCTGCCCAATGCAGCAGGGTATTTCCTGGAGAAAAAAAAAATCAGCTCCAACTCCCTTCTGTGAACCAGAGGTTGCAACATTTGCTCCATTTTCTGGGACAGTGGAAATCTCCCTGGGATTTATGAGAAATGAAGAAAAGAAGTGAGAATTCTTGAAGGAAAGGTCTGGTGTGCAGAGGTGGTTTTGCACCTGGCATTAAAGGCAGGCAGGATTGGGATCACTTTGGTCTGATCATGCTCTGAGAGCTTTGCCTCTAGCAGCTACCTGAGCACCTTACTTGTGGTAATGCAAGGAAACTTTACAGACAATTATGTCTAACTTCAGGCACCTCTTGGAAATAAAACCCTGTGGCCACAAAAGGAGCCTGGTAAAGGAAACAACTTGAACCCAAATCCCCAAACCCTCATGTTAACTTGAGATTCTTCTTCCTTCTTGGAGACCTGAGAGGTCTTCAGGTGACAAAGTTCTCCTCTGATCCTTCCAGCAAGTGAACCCTGGAAAGCCACATAGCTGTGGCTGTGCCTCATGCAGATGACTGGAAATACCTTTTCTAAGGAGGTGCTTTGGGCAAGATGATGTCAGCTGCTCCCCAGCCCTCCCTCCGGGGGGTGGGGGGGGGACTGCTGCTGCGTTGCCTTCCCCACGTCGAGGATATCTTCTTTCACCCTGCAGTGACCAGAGCAAGAATCACAGCAACAGGAGCCAAGGGAGGGTTATGACATCAGTGAGCTGGCATCTGGGATGTCACACAGTACCTGAGCTCTGACACAGCTCTGAAACTTGGCACAGCTGGAATATGGGCTGGGACAGGTACTGCTGCTGTACTTCCCCATGCTCTTCAGGGCCACTGTTGCATCAGTGCAGAGGTTGAGACCTTCCCTTGCACACTGCAGCTTTATTTCCTCACTGCATCTTTATTTTACCACTCTCTGGATTTTACCTCTTTATTTTACATCTCTGGATTTTATTCTTTTAACATAAAACTTCCACAGTTCCTGATTTTCTCTGCTTAATGCCCTCCAACATGCAACTTTACCTCCAATCCCACTCGCACAGTTTCCATCTTCTGTGGCCTCCTGTGGCCTCTTGCTTGATCCAGCTCTGGACAGTAGCTGTGTTCCCATAGAATCATAGGATTGCTTTGGTTAGAAAAGCCCTCTCAGATCATCCAGTCCAACCATCAACCCAACCCCACCATGGCCACTAAAACATGCCCCCAGGTGCCATGGCCACACCTGTCTTGACCACCTCCAGCCATGGGCACTCCACCATCTCCCTGGGCAGCTTCTGCCAATCCCTGACCCCTCTTGCAGTAAAGAATTTTTTCCTCATCTCCAACCTACCTCTCCCCTGCCACAATTTCAGGCCATTTCCTCTCCTTCTGTCACCTGATCCTAGGGACAAGAGACCAACTCCCACCTTACTCCACCCTCCCTTCAGGTAGCTGTAGAGAGCAATGAGGTCTCTCCTCAGCCTCCTCTTCTCCGGGGTGAACATCTGCAGCTCCCTCAGCTGCTCCTCCCCAGCCCTGTTCTCCAGACCCTTCCCCAGCTTTGCTGCCTCTCTCTGGACCTTCCCCATCCTCTCAAAGTCCTTCTTGGAGTGAGGGCCCCAGAACTAAATCCAGTATTGGAGGTGTGCCCTCAGCAGTGCCCGGTGCTGGGGCACAATCACCACTTCCCATCACAGTGAGAGAGGGCTGTTGCAGAACAGAACACTCCCCTGAGCACATCTTTTTGGCCCCACTCTGGGTTTTGCCCTGCACACATCTTCTGCCTGCATGGATACAGAGAGGGAGCTGCTGCTTGGTCTGGCTGAGTGCTGAAGCTTCTCCCCATCATTTGCAGGAATGCAGCTGTAAGCTGTGTTACCTCCACGAGATGCTGTAGCAGAAGCTGTTGCTCAGATGAAAGCAATTTTCCACACCCTGGCTCACCACACTCTTTCCTATTTCACTTTCCCTTCCCCACGTGTTCTTCTTTGCATGAGCCCTCTCCCTGATTCACTGCAATTGCCATTGTCATGCACACAGAGCAATAAACCTTCCAGGACATCTTCTCATGGTAAACAAATCAAAATACACTCCCTTGTTCCCAGGAAACCTTCAAAACTATGATGAGGCAGTCAAGTCACCATGACTCTCTACAACTCCCTAAACGGAGGTTGGAGGCAGGTGGTAGTGGCAGGATGAGGGGCAGTGGCTTTGAGCTGCAGCAGGGGAGAGTGAGATGGGAGGTTAGGGAGAAACTCTTTAGAGTGGTGAGGCACTGGCACAGATTGCCCAGGGAGGTTGTGGATGCCTCCTCCCTAGAGGTGTTCAAGGCCAGGTTGAATGAGGCCTTGAGCACTGTGGACTGATAGGAGGTGTCCCTGCAGGGAGGTTGGAACTGGATGACCTTTAAGGTCCCTTCCAACCCAAACCATTCTGAGATTCTATGACACATGCAGCAGTGGTCTGGGTGCAGGCATTGGCTCTGCTAGAGCAGTTCTCCTGGGCTGGTGAGAGGTGTCCCTGCAAGGAGGTTACAACTGGATGAACTTTAAGGTCCCTTCCAACCCAAACCATTCTGGAATTCTAAGTGCAGTAGCTCCTCAGGCACTGCTTACCTGTTTGCCCTCCAAGCCATGCTCCACTCCCAAGATTCATCCAAGATTTGTGAAGCTGGAGGCTGCCCCTCAGAGCTGTGCTGTCAGTCCCAGGGTCTGTGGGGTGCCTGGAAGCAGTTTTCCATCCCTCTTAACACTCAGTACCCAATGCTTCTTCAGAGGACAGTTCCCTTCTGCATGACACACAGGATGGCTGAGATGAAGCTACTGTGCCTCATGCACACCAGGAGGTGACCTCTGTATGCCACATACTAAAAAAGCACAGATTTTGTTGGATGTTGAAGCAAACCCAGACAGGTTTAATGCAAGAAATGTCAATTGCTCAATCTATCAAAAAACTTCAAGCTGATTTCATGAGAGAGCAAGCAGCAGCTTTGATTTGACTGTTGCATGTTCTTGAATTGAGCAAAAATGTTACCTGAGATTTAACTTGCCTTGAATTCCACCCAGGTTACCCAGGTTAAATCAGCCTTCCCATGCAGATCAGCTTCACCTGCTAAGCTGCAGCTTCACCCAGCCTTTTGTCACCCTGCCTGGAGGAGCAGTCTGGGGGATGTGCCCGGGGCTGGGACTGACTCCCACGCGTGGAGCCTGCGGAGCTCGCAAGGCAGCAGACACTGCCTGAACCCCTCCCGCTCCATCTGCCGGCAGCGACCGAAACTGCCTCCCAGCCTGGCTTCGGGTTTGGGCCCCTCACTCCGAGCAGGACATTGAGGGGATGAGGCAGAGAAGGGCAACGAAGCTGGGGAAGGGTCTGGAGGACAGGGCTGGGGAAGGAGCAGCTGAGGGAGCTGGGGATGTGCAACTGGAGAAGAGGAGGCTGAGGGCAGAGCTCATTGCTCTCTGCAGCTCCCTGGAAGGAGGCTGCAGTGAGGTGGGGGTTGGGCTCTGCTCCCTAGGAACCAGAGATAGAATGAGAGGAGATGACCTCAAGTTGCACCAAGGGTGACTTATGTCAGACATTAGGAACAATTTCTTCCCCAAAAGGGTTGTCAAGCCCTGGCCTGGGCTGCCCAGGGCAGTGATGGAGTCCCCATCCCTGGAGGGGTTTCNTGAGGTCTGCTCTGCTCCGGGAGGAAAGATCTGCCCTGGAGGGGCTGTTCTGTCCGGGAAGGGGAGACCTGCCCGGAGAAGCTCAGCCGAGTTATGCCCCGGAGGATGAAAGCTTGGCCCGGGGCTGTGGGCACTGGCAGCCGGGGGCTGGGGGGGTGCCAGCACCTCCGCGCCGTGCCCGTCCGCGGTTGTTTCCCCGCTGCACGCTGCGGGGCGGAGCGGGGCCGTGACGCGGCGGCTCTGTGACTATAAAGCACCTGCCAGGAGCCCGCCGGGTCCAGAGGCACCGCGGCGGCGGCAGAGGAAGCACCGCGCAGAGCTGAGCGGCGGCAGAAGAGGGGGAGGGAAGAAAGGNACATTGAGGGGATGAGGCAGAGAAGGGCAACGAAGCTGGGGAAGGGTCTGGAGGACAGGGCTGGGGAAGGAGCAGCTGAGGGAGCTGGGGATGTGCAACTGGAGAAGAGGAGGCTGAGGGCAGAGCTCATTGCTCTCTGCAGCTCCCTGGAAGGAGGCTGCAGTGAGGTGGGGGTTGGGCTCTGCTCCCTAGGAACCAGAGATAGAATGAGAGGAGATGACCTCAAGTTGCACCAAGGGTGACTTATGTCAGACATTAGGAACAATTTCTTCCCCAAAAGGGTTGTCAAGCCCTGGCCTGGGCTGCCCAGGGCAGTGATGGAGTCCCCATCCCTGGAGGGGTTTCAAAGCCATGGAGATGTGGTGCTGAGGGCCATGGTTTGGTGGTGACCTGGCAGCACTGGGTTCATAGTTGGACCTGATGATCTTAAAAGTCTTTTCTAACCTAAACGATTCTGTGATTCCATAACTTCTGCCTTCACCTGCTGCTGGAAGCCTCTGACCCTGGCTCCAGCCATGCAGTGGAGCCACAACTCCCACTCCAGACCAGCAGGAAAGAGACCAACTGCCCTCATAGAGCATCCCATGCTTCACACCCCTGCCCACACTGCACCCACTCAACACCTCCTGGCAGCCCCATCCCCAGCTCTACTCCACACTTCCTGACACCTCTCAGCAGAGGGGGGTGGAAGTGCCCACGCGTGATCCCTGAAGGATGGGTGGCAGGAGGGCCCGAAGGGAAGGATTTCCCCGGAGTGGGAGTCTGCCCGGGGTGGAGGTCTGTCCTNAAAAAAAACCCAAAAAACTCAAGCCCCCAACTTCCACAGCCCCACTCCAGCCAGAGCCGCGACCATGCCCAGCCCTGCCCGCACCGGCACCGTGCTGCTGGCGCTCGCCCTCTGCGTCCTCCTGGGAGATGGTGAGCCCCGGGCTGGCAGCGCCTTCGGACCTCCGGGGAGGGTCTGCTCTGGCCGGGGAACCTCTTTTGCCCCCTCGGCTGGACGTTCCGAGGCTGCATGGAGTTGCCCATAGGATGGCCCCAAGGCTGACTGCGGGGTGGGTGCTTTGGACGGTGCCTGCGCTTCGGGAGCAGCCCCGGGGGTGTGCGAGTCCCTGATGAGCCCCCAAGCCGTAATCCGCAGCTCTTGGAGCGCTGCTGCCTCGCAGAAATCGCCGGAGGGCTCCCCGGGAGTGCCCGCAGAGGTGACGGACCGACGGGCGCTACAGAGCTCTGTGCCGACCCTCGCCTCATCCCTTCCTCCTTCTGCTGCAGGTATGGGACATCATCCCGTGGAGACCCACCTGGCTGCCCACCCCAGGACCAAACGATGCTCCTGCAACAGCTGGCTAGATAAGGAATGCATTTACTTCTGTCACCTGGACATCATCTGGGTCAACACACCAGGGTAAGCATGAATGGAGCAATCTGGAGGGGTGGGTGTGCTCTGTCGGGGAGTAAATGACTCTGCTTTCTGATGGAGGATGGGCTGAGGTTAGAGGAAGTTGCAAAGGGGTCCCGATGCTGTGAAACTCTTGTAGCACCTGCTCTGAAGAGCATTGCAAGTTCAATCCTTCCCAGTGTCCAGCAAGGGGCAAGCTGTGCTCCTGCTCAGGAGATCCAGCGTAAGCCAGGTGGGGAGCAGGGCAAAAGCTCAGGCTGCTGCTTCCTTTGTGCTTTGCTGAGGTTTGTATCTCTGCAAGCCAAAAGCAACACCAAGATGTTATAGCTGCGAGTCAGAAAGTTCCTCTACCTGCTTGTAAACTGCAACCCAGGCTGCTGGGTGCCAGTATTGTTAATGAGACAGTGGTGGGCTGGCACTAACCTGCTGTGGCTGCCAAGTCCTGCCCTCAAGAATGCTGGAGCAGCAATGGGAGCAGTTTCAGGCCAATGGCCATCACACTGCAGCACAACACATGTACTCAGGTGTGGTTATAATCGCTCTTCCCAACGTGCAATTACAACTCGCTGCTTGCTCAGAGAATACTTACAGTGGCTGCCAATCCCAAACCCTCTGGGAGAGTAGATTGTGATCAAAGATGGAGTGGGAATGTGCTAACGGCTCCCAGAGCCTGCTGTGAGCAGAAGAACCTGTTATGGCCCCAAGACATCTTGATTTGTGCTGTGTCCCGTGTGTTGGAACCCACGGTGGGGAGGGAGAGTCCTGACCTCTCTCTACTCGACAGACTGCTGCTGGCAGCCTGGGGCAGCTGTGCTCCTCCTGGGCTTTGCCACGCAGCTGAAGTGCCAGCTCACCCAGCCCATCCAGCGACCCTTGCACGGGCACCTGGGCTGCTGTGAGGAGAGAAAATTCCACTTGCAAGCCAGCACAGAGTGGCAATCTCCCTGGGAGGGGTAGGGTGGGGAAACCAGTAGGTGGGAGAGGAGCTGGGGTTTAAAGGCTTAGACATATCAGTGGCCTTTTCACCTTATAGCTATAGATGATTCTTTTATTATCCTGGCACCGGCTTGGCCGCCTCCCAGGACTGTGTTATAAAGCTGTGGGCTAATAAAAAAAGTTAGCTGCAGAGCTGCTCTCTTTTGTTTTGAGCAGGCACACCGCTCCCTACGGGCTGGGAAGTCCGCCAAGGCGGCGCAAGAGAGCGCTCGGCAGGTGCGAGTGCTTGCACTCCAGGGACAGCATCTGTGCCACCTTCTGCCAGGCACAGCCTGGGTAAGTCCAGGGGGGGTCCTGGGGATGTCCCTTGGGGGTTGTGAGCAGACAGAGCTGAGGAGCTGGAGTGACTCCACAGGCTCCCTGGGGGCGGCTGCGCAGCGATTTGCAAACAGCTGGAACTTGTCTAGTGGCTTTTGTACCCCTCCCAGGAGGCCCTGGCAAAGTGTCACCAGGGTGGTTTTGTTGTACAATAGACTCTTTACAGGCTGATATGAAGCAATGTTACCTTCATCCCTCCTGCTGCCAGGAGGCTGAGCAAGTGCTGACTGCACTGGTGGGAAGGGAGGAGCTGGCAGCACAGTGGGAGAGGGACAAGTGGAGGGTGTGGAAGTTTGGGACACCAGTGTGGCACAGGTGGGAGAGGCTGCAGGAGAGTAGGACTGTGTGAGCTGGGACTCAGGTGTCCTGTGTCCTCTGCACCAGCTCTTTCCAGTGCATGTGGACTCTCAGCTGCCTCACTTCACCCAGCAGCACAGAGGTGGGAGCAGAGTCCCTGCAGGGACCTGTCATTGGTGTCATAGCAGGCAGCAGTTAAAATCCCCAGCCATTAAATATGGCTGTGAATAGAGCCAGGTCTGACAAAAGAGGGGAGCAGCAGAATCCAGCTATGAATAGCTCTCAAATAGCTGCAATTAACCCTTCAAAACCCCACATTCAACTGTCATAGCCTGTCATGGGTGACATTAGAGCAGCACTCCCCCTGCTACCTACCACAGCATGGCTGGATGTGAGTAGTTCATTCTGGATGTGAGTAGTTTCATTCATCTCCTCTTGCTCATTAGGTACCTTCAAAATCTGAAGCTCCCAGTGAGCTCTGGAGCATCAATGAAGTCTCTACAGAGCAGTGGTGTGAGGCCTTCCCATCATGGGCTGTTGAGAGCTCTCAGGTGAGTGTGGCACCTAAACCAGCTCTGAGGGTCCCTCATCAGGACTTCACAGCCCAGGGCTGTCACCCCAGACTGCAGTTCCCACTTGGATCTGACGTGACTTGCCCCTCCTGTCTCCCTTTAAATGAGTAGATTTGACTCTAGCTGCTCTCTGTGGAGTAGAAGGCTGAGAGCTGAGGGAACCAGAGCTGCTCAAAGCCCTGGTGCCCTTCCAGAACCAGAGGAGCATTACATAAAGTGGAACTCTTGGTTGGAGTTGGAAGTTCCTGTGGCACAGGACAGACAAATGGGTGTTACACAAGGAGGGGAGGGGCAGCAGCATGTAGGAAAATGACTGGCCAGAAACTTCTGGACCAAAGGAAAGAACTTTCCTCCCCTCACATCACTGAGTTGTGGAACTCCATTGATGAAAGAAGCTCCAAGAGTGTAAATGAGTTGGAGCTGGCAAGCTGAAGGTGTTTGCTCCATAGGTGGCAGTTGAATCAGTCCAGCCAGATGCAGAGACAGCACTTTCTGAAAGGCAGATGTGGGGAAGCATCACTTGGGCCATGCTCTGCTGTAGCACTCCTGGAATCCTCTGCCGCTGCTGCAAAGGGGCCACTGGGCTGGGCAGATACCTGCAGCTGGGGATCCCCCTGCTTCCTCCCTCCAGAAATAATGAAGTGGTAGATAAGTAACTTGGCAAGGGGTAGGTAAATATGATATGGGCTGTGGCTGAGTGGTGGGAGGCTGGACTGGGGAATGACCACCCCCTGTTGCCTCTCCTGTTGGCAGGGACCTTGCTGCCTCCAGCCTGCGGCTCAGCGAGCGTCAGAGGAGCGCACAGCTGGTGGTTTTGCCTTGGGAGAAGAACATCTGGAAGAAGAAGAGATAAAGGAGCAGGTGCACACCAAGTTCACCAGAAGAATTTGGAGCCCTGTGGGTGCCACTAACACCGCTGTCGGTAGTTAGAGCTGAAGGAAAGGCCATGAGTGGAAGGGGGAAGAAGTGGAAGTCTCCATGCTCCTGGCGTGAACCAGTGCTGCATGCACTCCAGAGACTGCTGTAAAGGGAAAGCTCTCTCTATACAGTCCTAGATGTGTTGTGGAGCTGAGTTGTGCCTTTTTGGATCAGGCAGGGGTGTTGTTGGAGGAGCATGAGCTGGGCTCTGCACTGGAGTCCTAGGCAGAGGGGCAGCCCATGCTGGGTGGTTGTTTCATGTATAAACTGGTTGGCTCCACACAGTTCTGGACCTGGCAGTGTGGAGCCCATGTCACTGGCCTGGGCTGCTCTGCCTTTGAGTCATCTTTGAGCATGGTTCCAGCTTGGCCCCATTCAGAGGTGGCTTGGATGGTCGTTGTAGAGGGGGGGAAAGCTGCCTGCAGTGTGAACTTGCCTTTGCACTTTGGTGTCCCACTTGCCAGACAGTGCAATGTGCCTGTGAATGAACCTCCCCTGGTCAAACAGCTCCCAGCTTCTATTAAAAGGTAGACCTCACCTAGAAGCTAGAAAGCCAGCTGAGTAGTCAGTGGCATTCTCTGGCTGAGACACTGACTGAAGGGCCAGCCTGAAGTGGCTCTGGCTCAGGTGGAGGACAGCTCTGCTCACCCAGAGCCAAGCACGACCTGGCCATCAGGGCAGGGGTGGGGGTTTGCAGTGGGGCTGTTTTACAGGAGCTCTGTGCATGCAGCTCCATGGAGCCTGGGTCAGCAGCCCCACGGGCTCTGAGGCAGAGCTGAGCTGCTAGTCTGGGTGAGCTCAGTGCTGTGAACCTGTCTCACCTCCTTGCTCACATACCCTTAGTAGGGTAGAGCACTTTCAGCTCTCAACCTAATATGCCAGCTTGCTTTCAGCTCTGCCTGAAAGGAGAGGCCAGGGGCAGAGAGGAAGGGTGATGGGAATGCAGCAGACAAAGGCTTGCTTGCTGCTTGGCTTCAATCTGGGGTCAGAGATGACAGTGGACAGCATCTCACTATGAGAACCTGAGCAGAGGATGGATCAGGGCCAGGTGGGATTGTTGTGGAGGAAAGGGTTGGTGAGAAGAGAGCACAGCACTGTCTGCACAGCTTTAGGAGAAGGGCTTGGATTGAAATCCAGTGCCAGATTCCTGTCTGCTTCCCCAGGCAGGGAGCAGCAGGGTGCTGCTGGCCCAGAGGAGGGAAGGTTTTGGATAAAACACTGAGCTCTCGCAGGCAAACACAAACTTAAGGCTCTGGAGCTGTATCAGAAGTGCACTTTTGTTTGCCTGGGCAGGTTAACTTCTCTTGCCAGTCGTGGCTGCAGTTGTCCTCGGGTTAATGCAGGTAGAGAATTGCTCTCCTGGAACCACTGCTGGGTCCCTCTTGCTGCCCAGCCCAGTATTACACAAGAGCCTTTAAAAAGGCTGCTTCAAGTCGGTGGTGGACCAAAACCTGTGGCTGCTGCAAGTGTAGTCCCCTCGGACATACAAAATACTTCCTTGATTCTATATTTTTTTTTCTCTTTGCTTTAAGCCCTAGAAGGGTGGGAAATGAGAGCAAACAATTGTATGGCCAATGAAAGGGCAGACTGAGCACTTGGTCCCCCCCCAAAGCTGCAAGAGGATATTTTTATTTCACATAGATTTGACCTTCAGAAGGTTTGAGTTGTTCTGAAACCAAAGGGGAGGGGGAAAAAAATTTTAAAAAATTAAGAAAGGGTTTGCTCCAGAGGAAAGAAACTTTGCACATGGTTTAATGTGAGCCTACTAATTTAAAACAGAACTACTGCTGTAAAGTACAAATTGTATCTCCTGGTGTGTACAATGTCCCTCTCCAAGTGACTTGCTGCACACAGGCTGTATGTAGCATCCTGAAATCTGTATATTTATTTAAATCTATTGATTATTGGTTTGGTGATTTTGGTTTTTAGTTTGTTTTTTTTTTCCAGACTAATTTGCAAAATTTAATTTGTAATAAATAATGACAAAAACCAATACCTTTTTCCACCCCTACCCTCTTTTTTTTCCCCCCTTCCTTATGGGTGGTGGTGATGAAGTGAATGAAATCCAGCTGGCCACAAGCCCTCTGAAAGGGAGATGGACAGCAGAGCTGGGTGAGGAGGGGAACAGGGAGGTTGTGTGTGGACTTGTGAATGAATTGGAGTTTGCTGAGGACTAAAGTGGATCATCAGAGAATCACAGAATGGTTTGGGTTGGAAGGGACCTTTAAAGCTCATCCAGTCCCACCCCCCTGCCATGGGCAGAGACACCTCCCACCAGCACAGGGTGCTCAAGGCCTCACCCAGCCTGCCTTTGAACACCTGCAGGGAGGTTGGGGAGCACAGAAGCACAGCCTTCCTGGGCAACCTGTGCCAGTCTCTCCCCACCCTCACCCTCCACAATCTCTTCCTCATCCTCACTCTCACTCTCCCCTCTCCCAGCTCACAGCCATCATCACTCACCCTGTTACTCCCAGCCCTTATCCAGAGTCCCTCCCCAGCTCTCCTGGAACCCCTTCAGGTACTGGAAGGCAATTGGAAGATCTCCCATTGAGTTGACTCAAACATTCCTTCACTTAGACTATTATTAGGTTATTACCTTTGTACTGCCTTTTAGGTGATCCCCTCTAGATGGCTGTGGGGGGAATAGATGAGGAATTAACTCCAACTTGTACTTAGGGCTCTGGAAAGAGGAAAATTGTTAGGGAGAAATTGTTGAGAGTG
>WBNM01044827.1:1040-19064 GCA_013399055.1 Ramphastos sulfuratus | reverse complement strand
CCAGCTCTCCAGCCTGTCCAAGTATCACTGGAGGGCCTCACAACCTTCAGCTGTATCAGCCAAGCCTCCTAGTTTGGTGTCATCAGCAAACTTGCTGAGCAGACTCTGTCTGTCTGTCTGTCCCCTCATCAGTGTTATTGATGAAGATGTTGAACAGCACTGGACCCAGCAGTGATCCCTGAGGAACTCCACTAGTTACAGCTGGACCTGTCACCACTGATCACCACTCTTTGAACTCTATCTTGTAACCAGTTCCTAATCCACCTCACTGTCTGCTCTCCCATCCCACACTTCCTGAGCTTGCTTACTAGGATGTCATAGGAGACAGCGTTAAAAGCCTTGCTAAGGTCAAAGTAGACTACATCCACTGGTCTCCCTGAATCTATCCATGCAGTTATGGCATCACAGAATGCTATCAGACTAGTCAAGCATGATTTCCCCTAGGTAAATCCATGCTGACTGCTGATAACCTGTTTCTCTTCCGAGTGCCTTGAGATGTCCTCCAGAAGGAGCCACTCCATCATTTTTCCAAGGATGGAGGTGAGGCTGACTGGTTGATAGTTCCCTGGAACCTTTTCTGTAAGAGCAGGCAGTGAAAACTCAGTCCCGTCCTCTTATGTGAACAAATGCCTTCCCAAATCGGCAGGAAAAAACCTGAAAAATCAACTTTTTTCCCATTTCAGGTCTCTGACTCCTGAGCCTGCACACACAGTCCATGTGCTGCTCCAAGCAGTGGCTGTAGCGTTCCACTGCACGCTGAGCTGTTCTGCTTGCATCCTTGGGAAGGAGCTCCATCTGCTGATCCAGTGACCCCGGCTGAAACCCAGGGAGTGTTATCCCAGGACTGCAGGGTGACCCATCATCATTCATCCCCTGGGCACCATCGAGCCTATCAGAACTTACTGCATTAAGATCAGTGCTTGTGAGGAGCTCATGAGAGTTTTTCAGGTGCCTTCTCTCGACGAAGAAGCAAACAGATCAGAGAGCAATGGGATAAAGCCCAGTCACAGGGTAAAAAAAATACAATGTGCTGCAGCTGCAATCATGTGAGCAGGCTGGGAAACAATGGGAACACAGCAAAAGGGGAAGAGAAAAATGGGTCTGTCATCTCAGGCTGCTCTGAAGAGAGTCAATGACCTGGGTTCAAAGCAGGTGAATGAATAAGCCAGGAAAGGACTTGAGTTTGAGCTGAGCTATCCCCCACTTAGACCCCAGCTCAGTTGGAGTCTGCGCTTAGAGACGGAGCCCTTGATACCTGCCCGAAATAGTACAGTAGCTTGAAGGCTTTCACCTAAGCCAGGCTCCACTCTTGCTATTTTATTTTGAGAATGAGCCAAAGAATAAGCAACAAAAGCTCCAGGTAGGTGCTTGAGGCTGCTTCAGACTCTGCATGCCAATTGCCTGCCAGAGTGAAGTTTATCTGGACAGTTTATCTTGTATCTGCCCCTGTGGGACTTCTTTTGGCTGATGCACCCACAGTGGGAGAACAGACCCTCAGGCAGACTGAGGGCATCTGCTCTGCACTCCTGACTGTCTCAGCCTGTTGCTCATAGAGGTGCAAGGCTATGAGGACCACATCTAACCCAGGCATCTTTGGAGATGCTGCTTTATTCCCAACCAGCTCCACTTCTTGGCCATCCATTCTTGGAGATATAGGATCTTTATTGAGGTTATCTTCCTAAATGTTTGATACCGAGTTCTTCTTTGTGACCAAAGGTTTTCATTGTAGAGAATATCCCACGATGGCCAGATCCCTCAGCTTGTCTCAGCATTTACCTACCTTGAACTAGGGCAAAGAAAGCCCAGCTTCAAAGCAGATGTGAATTGAGGAACTAATTGTGACTAATACCAGCCAGCAGCCAGAGTGGCACAATAGGGGCCTTACCTATCAGCCTTACAAACTCAATCTGGTCATAAACCAGGGACTTTCCTGAGATTTTCAGAAATTACCCTGCATAGCAGAAGCTGATGCTTTCATGAGCACTTCAAATCAGGCACCCAGATGGAAAAACCTGGAAAGGCCAGACAGATGAAAAGAAAACTAAAGAGCATTTTGAGCCTTGCCTCAAGGAAGCTATGCAGAGACAGAGGAAGATTTCATCTCTAAAGCGCTGAACAAGCAGAGGGTCCCCCCAGAGTCCCAGACCTCCTCGTCCAATGAATATGGTGCAAGTTTTGCAGTTCCCATCCTAGGATAAACCTAGGGGTACAGGATTGAACTTGGTGTCATACACTTTGTGTGGCTCCAAGGTTGGGGTGACAGCCTCACTGATGATTATGCTGTTCCTGAGCACCCCATGTTTTAGGCTAGTGAAATATTTGTCTCCACTTGCTCTATCAGCTGCTGTGTGCCAGCATGCAGTGCCTATCCCACACCAGATGGGGCTGCATTTGAGTGCTGAGCTGCCTGAAGAGGTGGTTTTAAGGAGCATTCGTTGTCATCAGGAATCATAGAATCATAGAATGGTTTAGGTTGGACGAGACCTCAAAGATCATCTAGCTCCAACCCCCTGCCACAGGCAGGGACACCTCCCATTAGAACAAGTCACTCAAGGCCTCATTCAACCTAGTCTTGAGAGTCTTCCTCTTTGGAGATATTCTAAACCTGTCTGGATGCTTCCCTGTGTGATCTGGTATAGGTGATCCAGCTTTGTCAGGGGGATTGGACTAGATAATCTTTCACTTCCAGCCCCTGACATTCTGTGATTCTCTGATTCTGTGACTGGACCCAGGACCCTCTCATTAGTAGTAGCTATAAACCTCTTTCTCTTTTTTCTCTTCACTTTACTTGACTGTACTTTACTTTTCTCCTTTCTCCTCTCTCTTTTTCCTACCTATTGCATGGTATCTTATGGGCAAACAATAAAGTTTTACTGGTGATTGAAGTGAACACCCTGGCATGGTCACTTGAGTTTCTGCACTTTGAGATCACACTAATGAACCATCACAAGTCCAGTGTTTGGAACATGACAGCAGTGGATGCTGTGTCCTCATCAGGAGATGGAGTTTTACTTGGTCATCATTTCAGTCTGATTAAATTCACCATGAGCTGCAAAATTATGAGAAAAAGCAATGAACCCATCAAACTGCTACAGGAGTCAAGAACAAGGCTGCTCCTATGCTTAGGTCAGCAAGGTCTAGTTGATGGGGAAATTACACAACTGAGAGCCAGCAATTACAGGTTTATTCTATTCCACATGAGAGAGAGCACAGCTGGAAGGTAGCTTGCTCTCTCTTAGGGGCAGCCCAGGAAAAGTTGTGGAAACAATTTGAACAGATCATTTCTGTGCAAAAGGAAGCCAATCACAAGCCAGTGTGTTGCGAAAGAATGGGCTCAAAGGATACAGAGCACATTTTTACATGCAAGTACTTTCTTGTATGCATAAGGAAAAAAGCCAAACTGATGTCCTGACACACTAAAAATCTCAGTGAATGGTGTTCAGCTGATTCATTCTGGTCTGTCCTGATGTGTTGTTTTCAGATTGACCACTTTTCTCCAGGACTTAAATATGGCATTGGTTTATGNTGTCTTTGGATATGGTGTTAAGTTGCATCTCTGGACAGTGTAGGTCTCCAAATGGAATAGACCTCTGGGGCAGGGCAGGGCAGGACACCACAGAGAGAACCTGGGTTCTGTGCTGTGGCATCTCTTGTCACCCTCAGTGCCAGCCAGAGATGATGTCCTAGACCCAGAGGACAGCTGAGCAGGGGTGCCTCAGGACATCATACTGGAACAGGAGCATGAGCACTTACACTCTACAAGTTTTAGACTTCTCTTCTTTTCATTTCTTTCCTTCCTTTCCCTAGGGCAAGGAAGCAGGTTAACAATAGGTGGGATAATATATCCTTTAAAAAGATTGAATCACACCCTGGAGAAGAAAACATTTGGATTTCATGGAGGAGAGAAAGGTGATTTGGGACAGACAATGCGGCTTCAACAAGAGCAAGTCCTGCCTCACCAATCTAGTGACTTTCTACAATGGAGTGACTACATCAGTGGACAAGGGAACACCAAAGGATGTCATCTATCTGGACATCTGTAAAGCCTTTAAGATAGTTCCCCATAACATCCTTCTCTCTAAACTGGAGAGAGATAGATTTCATGGGTGGACTGTCCAGTAATCAATTGGATGATCTCATACAAAAGGTAGTGGTCAACAGCTCAACGTCCAGACGGCAACAGGTGACAAGTGGAGTATCTCAGGGGTCTGTACTGGCACCACTGCTATTCAATATCATCATCAATGATATAGACAGATTGAATGCACCCTCAGCAAGTCTGCAGATGATACCGAGCTGACTGGCGTGATTGATAAGACCAAGGGTACAGGATGCCACCCAGAGGGATATAGACAGGCTAGAGAAGTGGGCTTAGGAGAATCTCCTGTGGTTCAATAAGGCAAAGTGCAAGGTCCTGCACCTCATTATCAAAACAGGCTGGAGGATGGATACAGTGAGAGCAGCCCTGCAGAAAAGGGCTTGGGTCTGCTGCTGGATGAGAACCTGGACATGAGCCAACATTTGCAGCCCAGAAGGAAAATCACATCTCAGGCCACATCAAAAGATGTGTAGTCAGCAGGTAGAGACAGGTGATTCTGCCCCTCTGCTCTGCTCAGGAGAGACCTCACCTTGAGCAGTTTGTCTAGTTCTACAGAACTCTTAAACATAAGAAGGACATGGACTTGCTGGAGCAGGTCCAGGAGAGGGCCACAAAGATTCTATGAAGGCAGGAGCACCTCTCCTACAAAGACAGGCTGAAAGAGCTGGGGTTGTTCAGCCTGGAGAAGAGAAGGCTCTAGAGAGACCTTATTGCTTCATTTCAGTAGCTGAAGGAGACCTACAGGAAGGTTGGGGAACAACTGCTTAGAAGGGCTTGTAGCGATAGGATGAGGGGCAGTGGTTTGAAACTGGAGCAGGGTATTTAGATTGGACATAAGGAGGGAGTTCTTTACAGTGAGAGTGATGAAATACTTGAACAAGTTGCCAAGAGATGTGGTAGAGGCCCCATCTCTGGAGGCATTCAAGGTCAAACGATGGAGCCCTGAACAACCTGATCTAGTTAAAGATGTCCTTGCTCACTGAAGGGCAGTAGGTTAAGACGACCTTCAAGGGTCAGTGCGTTCTATGATTCTGTGATTTGCTAAAGGCTTTGCACAGAGTTTAAAAGGCCCCAGCAGGAACACAGGAGACTTAGAGTAAGAAGAAAGGCCCTGGCAAGGTTAAATATCTGCAGAAAGAAGGAAGTGAAAGGAATGAGACCACAATTGTTCGTCCACTCACAGGTGACAGGGGATTTCCTAGGTCATGCAGAGGCAGGAGATCTGCTGAACACACTGGGATTAGCACATTCTGAGCTGAAAATGTCAGGAAAAAGTAGGGCACACTCTTAATATTTTTGAGAGTTATCCTAGCTTCCAGGGTCAGAGCAATAGCACATTCCATAGAGAAGAGCACCACAATATTCACTGTGATGTTCTCTATCTAACAAAGAGGCATCTTCACCCCAAGTTCTTCCTTCTTGTGGGAGAGACACACTTGCTGAGTGAACGCAGTGGATAGTGTTTGCATTTTCAGCCCCAGCCATGCAGAGGAGAGTCTAACATCTGTGCTTTTTAAATTATAAATGTGTGGTATTTAGTGTAACCTGACACATTTTCTCATGAGCAAAGCAAACCAGTAATCCCAAAGAAACCAGCTCTGTGATATTTTTTCTTGAGCACAGTGCTACAGCCAGGCAGGAGAAACCTTGCCAGGGCAAGAACATGACCAAACCTTCCTTTTTTTTTTTTTTTTTTTTCATATGGCTGTGCCATATCTGCATTGACCTGGGAAGAAGTTGGCTCAGTTTGAAGCCAGATCTTCACTCTGAGAGAAGAAAAGCTGCAAGCCATTACTCCAGAGCTGGGCACAGAGGGAACTGCACCTTTGCAAGCCTCTGATGCAAATCCATGCCTTTGCATGGGTGTCAGCACTGTACTGATTTAATTTGACAACTTGGTCACCAAATGAAGCAGCTCCCAGCTCTCCAAGTGACTCTTGGTCTCATGGGCAGAGCTGAGAGATGTGACATTGGTGCCATCCAGAATTCAACCCCAAAAGTGACAGTGAAGACATCACTTTTATGTGGTTTTATGCACAAAAAGTTAGTGATACATCTGAGCCATCATGACCCTAGCAAACATGTGGGACAGACAAATGCAGAGGACATGGCTGAATGAGAGTATCTGTAACTCTGTCTTCCTCTGCTGTTCCACCAGCAGCCTTTGCCGGTGTCTCTTGAGGAGGGATGTGTGGTTTCCATAGAACCACAGGGTGTTAAGGGTTGGATCAAAAGGATGCAAAGATCATCTAGTCCAACTGCCTTGCCAAAGCAGGATTACCAGGAGTACGTCACACAGAAAAGCATTCAGGCAGTTTCAAATGCCTCTAGTGAAGGAGACATTCTCCTATGCTCTGAGGACAGGCTGAGAGAGTTGGGGCTCTTCAGCCTGGAGAAGAGAAGGCCTCAAGGAGACCTTATAGTAGCCTTCCAGTATCTGAAGGGGGCCTACAGGAAGGCTGGGGAGGGATTATTGACAAGGTCTTGCAATGACAGGTAAAGGGGCAATGGTGAGGGTAGGAATAGGTTGCCCAGGGAGGTTGTGGCTGCTCCCTCCCTGGAGATGTTCAANCTTGAATTTCATTCAGTTTCTCCCTGCCGAACTCTCCAGCCTGACCAAGTCTCTCTGAATGGCAGCACAGCCTTCTGGTGTGTCAGCCACTGCACCCAATTCAGTGTCATCAGCAGACTTGCTGACAGTGCAATATGTGCCCTCATCCAGGTCACTGATGAATATATTGAATAGTACTGGTCCTGTACTGATCCCTGAAGGACTCCACTAGATACAGGCCTCCTCAACTAGACTCTGTCCCACTGACCACAACTCTCTGACTTCTTTCCTTCAATCAGTTCCCAATCCACCTCACTACCTGACCATCCAGACCACACTGCCTCAGTTTAGCTGCAAGGATGCTCTGGGAGATGGTGTCAAATGCTTTACTGTTCTCACTGGTGCAGAGCCCAAACTGTTGCATGAAAAGCCAGACTCAGCCTAAGCAACCCTCAGAGTCAGCATCAGGGCAGACTAGCAGCAGAACCCTGCTCCTTGGCCAGGACTTCATATATCACTTCCATCACCCTCCAGCTCTAGGACACAAAAACAGACACAGACACACACCCACACCCACCAGCCTGTTTGCAAAGTTTTAGCTTTGCTGTGACCTGTAATTGTGCTTAAATTCATCTTGGCATAAATAATTCTTCTTAAAGAGAGAACGACCCTCTGACAACACAGCTGAGCGCAGAGTTTCAGCAGACAGATCCCACGCCCCTCCAGCATCACTCCTGCCGAAATCTGCGTTTCCTTGCCAGGCCAGCCCTGCATGCTCTCCTGCTCCCAGCCCCGTCGAAGGCAGCTCGCCAGCTTGCTCAGCATTCAGCCCGCAGCGCTGGAAGCAGCCGAGGCTACTAAGGAGCCGAGCTCTGCAGCTGCGAGCACCTCGGTCCAGCGTCGTCGTCGTCGTCCCGTGTCCCCTGTGTCCCGCGTGTCCTCCGTCCCCCCGTCCCCCCCCGACTCTGGCTCGTCATATGATTTCTCCTAAGGGATAACCGCTGAGCAGGACGAGTCACCGAGCTGATCCTTAGCTGATAAGCCAGCTGCCAAGCCTCCAGTGCTAGACAAAAGAGTTTTTCTCTTCCCAGCAGGTTTTTCTGCCGTGAATGACAGAGGAAGGGGGGAAAGTGAGCTGCCTGGCACTCCCTGTGAGCAACAGGCTTCAGGAGCTCCTTCCCTCCCGCTGTGTTGGCAGACCATGGAGCTTTTCAGGCTGAGTCTGGGCTGTATTTGCCTTCTTCCTTGGCTTGAGGGTAAGTCTTTTCTCCTTTGGGGTATCTGGATAATGGGAACTGAACTGCCTCCCGGGTTTTAACCTGCTTTCCGGCTGAAGTGTTTCTTGGGCTGCAAAGCTCTGAACCCACCGGCTGTAAAACAAGTGCCTATGGGCACATTTCAAAGTATCCTTTTAAATGGGATTAAACACAAAGGTGCAGGAGAATGAGAGACAGACTGGCAGGGTGCTGGGATGGTTTCGCCAGGGACACCATGGCATCACGCCGGCTGCTTTTATAAAGCTCTTTTGAACTGCTGAGAGTAGTGGATGAATAAACCTGCTCTGAGGGTAAGGCAGACACCAAGTGACCTCCCAAGCACTCTGCTTCCTACCCAACTGCTCCTTTGCAGCAGATGAGAGTGGGCTCAGAGCTTGCTGGCAGCATGGGACAGGGTTGTTGGAAGAGGAGCAGGATCCCACTGCATTAGTCCTGCTCCCATGGTGGTCAGCTGGGAGTGGCATATGCTGGGGAGCTGCAGCCTGAACCTTGCACTTCTTCAAGGAGCAAACTTGGTAATGGCTTAACATTCAGCTGCTTGCCAACGTCTCTTGAATCCTGTATCCTGACCATACACTGTAGCATTTTGAATCTCAGCAGCCTTGGTTTTGATATGCATGGGAAAGCAGAAGTCCTGCTGAGCATCATCCTGCAGATCTGGAGAGGTGCTACTCAGGAACAACTATCAAAGAGTTGTGCTACCTGTGGTCTTGCCCATCCCCCTACAGGCAGTGAACAGCACCTGTTTTCTTTTAAAACAGCAAAGCCTCTAATCTAATACACAATTATCTTGCCTCTTTGCCTGAAATGCCATGTTGAAAGGGACTTCTCTTAATAAACCTGTGAAGTACTTCACTGAAGAGACAGAAAACCCAAGTTTATCTGATACTTCTCCTGCATATACTTTTCCAGCTTCCAGTTATTTTCTCCTCCAGGGATTTCCAGACACCGGTATATTTAGCTATTAAGCAGCTATCATATCTTCACCCTTGGCTTGTGAGGCTCTCCCATGTCTCTCTACAAGGATTCATGGATGCTAGATGGCTGCTAGATGCAGAATCACCTCCTGCAAGCTATGAGCTTTCCTTTGTGACTTTGGTCTCACCTGGGATCAGCATTTGATCAGTCAGCCTCTGCCCGTATTCTCCAGACCTCTCTGGATTTTACAAACCTCCATCATATTCCCAAAGGGGTTGGTTTTCCCCATATGCATCAGTTTCCTGCTGATTTCACCAACCTCCCCTACCTTCCATCATTTGTCTATATGGTTCTCCAAACCAAAACTTCCCTTCTTTTCCTATGGCTGCTCTGCTCCCTAAGAGACTTTTGCTGAGATACCTGGTCAGAACCAGACCTTGCAGTAATATGGAAAGCTGTGAAGCCTTGTTGGTCAACCAACAGCAAGACATTCTTAAGAAAGCAGCAGTGTCTGGGAAAAGACACAGCCCATTGTGGCTGCCCAAAATGAGAGCTGAGAACTACTCTTGGAGAGACATGTTGCTGGAAAATAATCCGAGGACAGACCAAGAGGTATTTGCAATGAGGTACTTGCACTGACAAGCCAGCTAATTTCTGCCAGTTACTGGTAGGCTTTGTTGACTTCTCTGTAAAAGTGACACAGCTTGATCGTAGCTGATCTGCTGCCTGATGGAAATTGTGTTCCCATAAACCCAGAGCTCCCAGTTGCCAGATACCTGCTCAGCTTGCTCCAGTCCTGCCTCTCCTAATGGCCCCAATGGGCAGATGACTGTTCGCTTACCAACAGGGACTCACCAAATTCCATCCAGCACCATCCTTTTCATAGGTAGACTGGCCACATCCACTGACCTGTTGTGGACATGTGCATGTTAAACTTTAGATCCAAGTAAGCACAGTTGTAGGCTGAGAGAGACCAGACCAAAATAAAATTGATGATGGTTTCAGTTAACAGCCTGTTTTGCAAAAACAAATTAACTAATTTCACTTCATGCCATGGCCTGGGCATGAAATTGGGCAAAACAAACAACAGAGTAAGCTGAGTAGCTTACCATTTTCCTGTGTATATTTGGACTTTCTGCTTTTAAGCAAACACATCTCGGTCACCACACTATTCTAACAACAGCAGATCCTGGGCTGGTCTCCTGGGAGCAAGCAGAGAAGGGCTTCCTTGGGTGGAGGGAGATCTTTTCATGCAGAGTTACTGATGAGCATCTGCTCCTGCTCATTTACTCAAGACTTTTTCTGTCCATGCCTCAAACTGCTTGCTTTAGTTAGATTCAATATAACATTCCTCCAATGGCATGTGCAGGACAGTATCTCGCATTCAGCACCATCTGCACAGGAACGCTCTTGCCTTAACTGGCAGCTTTGCTTTTCTGCTAGTGTATCTTCTAATTTCTGCTGGGTTCTTACTCTCTGCAGGAGGTAGCAACAGCCTCCTGGCCCTGGGCAGCTCAGAAAAAGCTTGCCTTCCTGTTCAGAAGAGACATCTGGATGAATTTCTGAATCGCTCTTGTCAGGATATGGTCAGATCATCGTAGGAAATTGGTCCTGTTGCTATAGCTAGTCAATTCAAGTCTCTTCTGCTTTCAGCCAGCCTTCTTCTTTCTAGTCTGCCTGGTTTTGTGGATGTGCTATAAAAGCGCCACTCTACATTTAGTCATGAATTTGAATCTGAGTGAGGGGTCTGGGTAGAAAATAAGGCAGTGCTGCATTACTAGTGTGAATTCTAGCAGTGAGGGCAGGATGAGCGGATCCTAAGTCCTGAGAGACCTGATACTCAGGAAGAGATATGCAAGGAGGCAAACATATGTAACATACATGAGAATACAAGAACAGTGTGAGTCAGACCCCATGGGTGTATGCTCTGTAGAGAATCTATGATCACCTGCAGTAGCAAACAGTGGATGCAGATTATCCTGAGCAGGAAACTCTCTGGCTCATCGCACCATAACTCAGGCTATGGTAATGCTGGCTCCAAAGTTTCTCAGCCACAACGTATGTACCCTCCCTAGTGCTGTGCTCACTTTGAGTGGATGCAGCAGAAACAGCTTGGAGACATTTCTCCAAGCCTCTGTTGCCACAGCCTGCGTGACTTGTGATTACCTGCTGTCATATAGTGGTACCCCAGAAAAGCCATGTTTGGGAGTTTTCCTGGGCTGTGTGATGTCCCCACAAAGCAATCCCTATGGGAGGTGATGTAGCTGCCACAGATGGATGCCTATCTTCAAGGACAAGTAGAAACAGGGAAAGGTAAATTCCTGACAGTGACTCAGCGTTTGTCTTTGACCTACAGAAAACACCTGTTTGCCAAGGGGAATCAAACTAATTAAAGCATTTTTCAAGACTTAGGAACCCCCACCAGGGAGGACAAAAGAGGCCAAAGTGGATTATGAGATTCCCAGGTGACCTGAGTGTTTTACTATGACTTATCTCTTCCCTTTGCACAACATATAGAGGGACCAGCTCACCTCCCAAAGCATTCGCAAACGACTTTGATCAAACTATCAGAGGCACTGCTTAGGAACAGCAGAAACTTTCCAAGGCAGATGGGGATTACTGATTACCAAGACTTTCCTGGTGGCATTACCTTAATTAGGAATGTTGCATGTTTTTTTGCTCCTAATATTACAAGGAACAGTGTGTCCCAAGGGTGGCCATGCTGCGTAGAAGCAGGAGGCTATATTTGCTTGCTTTTTTTTTCTTGTAACCAGAAAGAGCAGCAGTATCATAGGACAGATGAGCTGCCATGAAGTGCCTTTGCTAGAAATTGTTTATTTTGTTACTAAAAATAAGAAGAGGCAAAAACGTTCAAGCATCAGCGGCTCAATGCAGGCATCTACTCAGGTTCTGTGGGGAAGGCTGGCATTTTCCAGAGACACTGAGTTCCATCCCCAGGGAGTGCCTTGGATTCCTTGCTTGCTCCAGGCTAACATTGCCAAAATTTTAGGCTTAATGACCTTAGGACTGATGGACAGCAAGCCCTATGAGGAGAGGCTGAGGGAGCTGGGATTGTTTAGCCTGGTGAAGAGGAGGCTCAGGGGAGACCTTCTTGCTGTCTACAACTACCTGAAGGGTGGTTGTAGTCAGGAGGAGGTTGCTTTCTTCTCTCAGGCAACCAGCACCAGAACAAGAGGACACAGTCTCAAGCTGTGCCAGGGGAAGTTTAGGCTTGAGGTGAGGAGAAAGTTCTTCACCGAGAGAGTCATTCCCCACTGGAATGGGCTGCCCAGAGAGGTGGTGGAGTCACCGTCCCTGGAGGTGTTCAAGGCATGTTTGGACGTGGCACTTGGTGCCATGGTCTAATCTCGAGGTCTGTGGTAATGGGTTGGACTTGATGATCTTTGAGGTCTCTTCCAACCTTGCTTATACTGTGATACAGTGTGACTTGGCAATATTGAGGAAAAAAAGGCAATTTTGCCTCCTGGGTAAGGACTCCTGGTGCCTGATATGCATCCTGAAATAAAAAGATTCCAGCTTTACTTGTGGGTCTGCTCATGACGACTGTGTGAAGCCCATGCAGTAATTGCTGCCAGTTATCCGTATCTAACCCTAAGTTGCTCACTTAGCACATCCCGACCTCAGGGAAGCAATAATGTACACGTGAACCTGTAGAACAATACTGGCTCACACACAAAACAATCCTGTTGATAGCCAATTGGCTCTTGATAGCCAACTTTGTAGAGAGTTCAGTGTCACTATTGGTAGGGAAGATGCTTAGACCACAGTTCAGAAGAGAAGGATTAAGGCCCTAGCTTTGCTGCCACCACCTCATGTAATACCAAACCAAGCAAAGTTCAGCCAGTCCTCTGTTCCCAAACTGCATGTTGGTGGTTATACTTCTGGACCTAAAGTAGGTGTGAAGATACAAATCTGTTAATAACTTGGTGTTATTCACTGCTGAGGAGCTATACAAATCTCAAAGGAGAGCACTCCAGTTGCAGTGTTGAAGTTCCTTGACTTGCAGGTATTACCATGGCAGGTGGGCTGCCCTAGGCCTTCAGTGGGGGTGAGTCTCTGAAAAATGAGACCTGCAGAAAATAAAGAAAGGTGGCAGAAAGGGGCAGCTCAAAACTGCAGAAGTTTGGTAGATATCATGGAACATCTCTCTTACAAGGAGAGACTGAGGGAGCTGAGGCTATTTAGCTTGGAGGAGGCTGAGAGGTGACCTCATTCATGTTTATAAATACATAAAGAGTGAGTGCCAGGAGGATGCTGTGCTTGGTGATGCTCTGCTTGTTGATGACAAGGGTCAATGGGTGGAAGCTGAGGCAAAGGATGTTCCATGGAAATACGAAGAGAATTTTTTTCCCTGTGAGGGTGACAGAACAGTGGAACAGGCTGCCCAGGGAGGTTGTGGAGTCTCCCTCTCTGGAGATATTGAAAACCCTCCTGGATGCATTCCTGTGTAATCTGGTATAGCTGTTCCTGCTCTGGCAGACGGGGTTGGACTGGATGATCATTCTGTNTGGACTGAATGATCTTTCGAGGTCTCTTCCAGCCCCTGACATTCTGTGATTCTGTGATTCTGTGATCATGGGGTTACACAATGGTTGCTGCTAACATGCAGGTGATACAGCAACTCTTACAAGAGCAATGTATACCACTGGAGACTGTGCAAAGAGAACAAAACACAAATATGCTGTCTGAGTTAAAAAACAACACTCTTCAAAATGTTCTGTTTTTTGTTTTTTTTTTAATTAAACTTCCAAATAGATAGTTATCACTAAGACAAAGGAAAAAAAAAAAAAGAAAGAAAAAGATACCCTGGCATGTTTAATAACATGTGAGAAAAAGATTTAGAAAAGCAACCTAGAGAGAGTATAAAAACTACAGGGCTCAGGGATCAGAGGAATGGAGCACCTCTCCTATGAATACAAACTGAGAGAGCTGGGGTTGTTCAGTCTGGAGGAGAGAAAGCTCCAAGGAGACCTTATTTGTGGCCTTAAAGTATTGAAGAGGGCCTACAATAAAGCTGGGGAGGGAATTTTTAGCGCGTCAGGTAGTGGTAGGGTTAGGGGGAAAGGAGCAAGACTAGAAGTAGGTATATTCAGATTGGATGTTAGGAAGAAGTTCTTCACCATAAGGGTGGTGAGACACTGGAACAGGTTGCCAAGGGAGGTGGTGGGAGCTCCATCCTTGAAGTTCTTTGAGGCCAGGCTGGATGGGGCTCTGAGCAACCTGATCTAGTGTGAGGTGTCCTTNAGTGAGAGATGTCCCTGCCCATGGCAGGGGAGTTGGAAATAGATGATCCTTGAGGTCCCTTCCAGCTCTGACAATATGATTCTGTGATTCTATACAAGTAGAAATTTTCAAACTTATCTGAAGTTGGAACTTGGTGGGGGTAAGGTGGCCAATAACTAACTGATGTAAATGCAAAAAGGATAACCAAGGCAAGGCAGGGTTGAAAATCTTCTGGTGTTCACTTCAGACATGATCAAGGAGGTCCTCACACAGCAGAAGCTTTGTGTAATCTGATGAATCACAGAATGTCAGGGGCTGGAAGGGACCTCGAAAGATCATCCAGTCCAACCCCCCTGCCATAGCAGGAATGTTATAAAGAAAAATTACCAACAGAGGAATTTTAAAGTTGTTGTTGTTATTAATATTAATAATAACAATAGCAACAACAAGAATAAGAAATCTGTGGCAAAGGACCAGCGCAATTGTCATAGACACTGAGCTACAGAAAAGTAAAGATGACATTTAAAAAAACTTCTAAGGGAGTATGTAAGCTACTACCTAAATCAGCCTCAACACCAAAGGACTGCCTTATGGCAATTATGTCCTTCTTAAGAAGGACTCTTGCACAGCCTGGGGAAACACTGGTTACTACATTTGATTTCAGTGCCAGGAAAGTCAGGAAAACAAACAAACAAACAAACAAAAACCAACCAACCAAACAAACAAACAAAAAACTTGGGAGACACAAAGATAAATATGCAAAATGTCAATTTTGTAGTGGGAATGTCCAAAACCTGCAATTGTACCAATGAGTGCATAAACATGGTGGACTGATCCAGACCTGCTGCTGTATTTCTAACAGGCTTTTGGTAAGATTCTTTCAGCAAGGTCCTTAAGAAACTCCATTCTCATGGAGTAAGAGAGAGATTTACTCCAAAGGTTAGAACGAGGAGGTGAAGTTAACAACAGAGACAGCAGAGTGAAGGTATCAGTGGGTGCCAACAAAGATCAAAAGGAGTGAAGACCGAAGTAATTAAATTTGTTGAAGGTAAAATCATTAAGAATAATCAAAAACTGAAGATGACTCTGTAGAGATGCAGAAGGAGCTCATAANCTCTTCAGATACTGGAAGGTCTCCTCAAAGCCTTCTCTGCTCCAGGCTGAAGAGCTCCAACTCTCGTAGCCTGTCCTTGGAGCAGATCATTGAGTCCAACTGTAACCCAACTACTATGACCACTAAACTATATCTTGAAGGATCACACTCTTCTTGAACACCTCCAGGGGTGGCAACTCCACTACCTCCCTGGGCAGCCTGTTCAAACACCTCACCACTTTTTTAGTAAAGATTTTTTCCCCAATACCCAATTTAAACCTCTCCTGCCACAACTATATCCCATTTCTTCTTGTTGCATTGCTAGATACTCAGAAGAGCTCACCGTACTGACTGAGCAGCAAAATGGGTTTTAAACTTCAGTGCTGAAAAATATAATGTACTGTACATGGGCAAAAGCCATTTTAAGTATAAATACCCAGTGATGCTCTCTTAATAGTTGATATATTTTAGGAAGGAAGTGCTGCCATCCTCACTGCCTTGAGTAGCTCATTACTTGCTTGATCCACTTCCCCTATCAGCAAATGCTAGCGGCCAGTGCTGGAGACAGCATACTGGCCTCAGCAGGTATTTGACCTGACCCAGCACAGTTCTCACGTTCCTCTGTTACATTTTTATGCAGCTCTCAAAGCACTATGTAGGAAATGGGCTTATCCCAGTTAATGTGAAGCAAAGAAGCAAGAATCCTGGACTCAGTGTCTTAGGAAAAAAATGTGGTGAGGGGACTTCATTCATCCCTTTGAATTTCCTAAAGATTATGAGATATTATACATGACATTTCTCCTGCCTTTGGAAACTCGAGCTTGAAGTGCATTACACATCTTCTCTCACTCCAGCCTTCAATAAGGGAGAGGGCTCACAAGCTGTCCACAGACCCCAATTTCCATTTAGACATACAGGCTTGGCAGGAGTTGCCTGGCTGCATGGCTCCATGAAACTCAATATCTCAACATGGACACATCCATCCTCATTTTAGACCCAATGCAGGAGTTGTACTGTGTTTTCTGGCCGCCTCTCCCTGTGCATTCAAACAGAGCAGAAAGCTCTGAGCTGTTTCTGATTTACAACTGCCAAACACTGCTAATCTGGCAGACCCCTAGAATTTCCTGAGACAAAATATAAGAGCTCTTGTAAGCTATTGTTCATAGCCTTGGTATTTTGTACTGGCTCCTGTTTACACTGTAAGTAGTTTTTTCAGGTACCAAGCCAAATGCTTGTTGCGTGGGAAAAAGTATTGTTCTCTGCTTTGGGAGGGGAAACTCTGCAGAAATCGTTGTTTAGATAAACATCTGTATTCTTGTCTAACACCACTTTTCAGTCTCCTCATACTCTTTATGCTCAATACTGTATGCTGATGAGCCTTTCGTAACTCTGGCTCCTGAGGAAAAGAGTCAAAAACACTAACTGCCAAAACTTGGGCCTTACTATGTATTAGCTGTAATTAAAATTAACTATTTCTCAGGATGGGCAGAAACTTGAAGCTTTTATTTCTATCCTTCTGCCTTAGGCATAAAACACATAGCAGAAAATACACCTGCATTAGCGACGTATGGTTTAGCATTTAACATTTTGCTCAGGGTGTTCACAGGCCACACCTGATGATTTTGTACTGAAAACAGGGGCATTTGTCCAGCTAACGGGATGATATTTATCTCCCTGGGCTTTTGGGAAGCCTTTGACACTGTCTCTCACAGCATCCTCCTGGAGAACTGGCCGCTCAAGGCTTGGGTGGTTGGACACTTTGCTGTGTTAAATATTATCTAGATGGCTGAGCCCAAAGAACAGTGGTGAACAGATTAAATCCAGTTGGTGAGATGTTCCACGGGGCTCAGTATTGGGGCCAGTTCTCTTTAATATCGTTATCAATGATTTGGACTAAAGGATTGAGTACAACCTCAGCAATTCTGCGGAAGGCACCCAGTTGGATGGGAGAGTTGATCTGCTCAGTGTTAGGGAGGCTCTTCAGAGGACTCAAAACAGGCTGGATGGATGGTCAGAGGTCAGTTGTATGAGGTTCTGTGAAGTCTGATGGGTCCTGCACTCGGGTCACAACAATCCCATGCAATACTACAGGCTTCAGGCAGAGTGGCTGGAGAGCTTCCCAGTAGATAGACACCTGGGAGTGGTGACTGACAGCAAGCTGGACAGGGCCCAGCAATGTGCTCGGGGGCCAAGGCCAGCAGCATTCTGGGCTGTATCAGGAATAGTGTGGCCAACAGGAGCAGGGAAGGGATCATGTCTCTATTCAGCACTGGCGAGGCCACACTTTAAATACTATGCTCAGTTTTGGTCCCCACACTACAAGAAAGGCATTTGACGTGCTGGAGCATGTCCAGAGAAGGGCAACAAAGCTGGAAAAGGGTCTGGATAAAGAATCTTATGAGGAGTGGCTGAGGGAACTGGGATTGTTTAGTTGACAGAAAAGGAAGCTAAGGAGACACCTAATTTCTCTCCACAGCTACCTGAAAGGAGATCTGGGGCAGGGTGGGGGAAGAGACAGTCTCTTCTTCCAGGGAAAAAGCAATGGATTAAGAGGAAAGACACCAGAAGAGGTTTAAACTGGATATTAGAAAAAAATTTCATCACTCAAAGGGAAGTTGAGCATTGGATGGCTTAACAGGCTGCTCAGGGAAGTGGTGGAATCACCATTCCTGGTTCACAGAGCATGTACATGTGGCACTGAGGGACATGGTTTAGTGGTGGAATTGACAGTGTTAGGGCAACAGTTGGACTCAATGATCTTGGAGGTCTTTTCTCTATTCTTAAACTATATTCTTACCCTGACAGGTTGGACTAGATGATCCTCAAGATCCCTTCCAACCCA